>CAUYLG010032149.1:0-132130 GCA_963573385.1 Cacajao melanocephalus
AGACTGCATTCTAGCCTGGGCGATAGAACAAGAATCCCGTTCTCTCTCCCTCTTTCTCTTCCTCTTTCTTTCTCTCTTACATTCTTTTTTTTCTTTCTTTCACTCTCACTTTCTTTCCTCTCTTTTTCTTTCTTTCAAAAAAAAATAATTAAAAAAATTAAAAAAAAAAAAAGAAAAAGAATTGGGGACTTCAAAAGTAAATAAGGGAATTTGGATTTTTCAATTTGGAAAAGAAAAATTCTGCCAAACGGTGACTCACTTGAGTCACTTCGAATGCACAAGCGTGAACATGAGCCTTCTTGAAATCTGGAAATTTCAAGGAAGGGGCATGAACTCTCACCCCTCACTTACGATGTTGCCCCTTGAATTGTAGCTCCACCCACTGCAGCGCTCTCTGGAGAGGCAACTGCCAAGCAGATGCTGCTGGAAATACACACTCGGTACCCTCCAGGGAAAGGCAGCTCTACTGGGAAGCAACTGGTCTTGTAGGTTGATGAACAGCATCACATTAAAAAACAGATGTGTTCTCATTCGCGTCATAAAAGAAGTGCCTGTTCAATGCGAAGAATTTGTAAGAGAGAGTTAAAAAAAAAAAAAAAGAAACTGCCCATGGTCCTCCCCCTGGTAACATTTTAATCATTAAAAGATTTTTTTCTGTTCCTATTTTATTTGTACTGTTATCTAATATTATTTATAGGTATTCAAGTTATATGCATAATAAGAATGCTTTTGACCACAAGTAACGAAATAATCAAGTCATGATTTAAAACAAGAATATGCATATTTGCGTCGGAAGCCCAGGCTCGAAGAGACCCAGGGTTTGTTCTGGACTCACTGATGGTGTCGGAGACAAAGACCCTTTCCCTTATTTTCCATGACGTGTTAAGTGCACTGGTTTATTCCTTCAACGTTTCCAAATGACTCACTTCATTGTTTTGTTTATGTAAAATTTTAACAAAAAGTATATTCGCATTAGATACGCATTTCACATACACAAAATTAACTATATCCTTTCTACCGAGAGAGAGAGAAATAACAGTTTAAATAGCGGGCAGGATGCTGTCCTCTCTTTGTCCCCAAGGTGAGGACAGGATGGGAAATGTGACTGTCTTGTCCCCTCAGATGGTCTGAACTCCTAGGAGCCTGTCATAGGGAATCTCCCAGTACCCTCAGCATTCTATGCTGTATTTGGGGGGCAGTCGAAAAGATTTTCCAAATCACATAACCAGGAGTTGGCAGACCATTTCCATAAAGAGCCAGAGATATTATTAGCCTTGAGAGCCGTACAGTCTGTGTCGCAACTGCTGAATTCTGCAGTGGTAACAGGAAAGCAGTCATGGACAATATATAAACAATGTGCATGGCTGTGTGCTAATAAAACTTTATTTACAAAAACAGGTCGAGGGCCGGATTTGGCCCTCTCACCGTAGTTTGTCCACCCTTACCATATACAATTTGTTACCTTTGCCTTAGCAGGGAGGCCACTTCATCTTCCCAACTCCCATTTCTCCACGGCGATGTGAGCGTCCTCTCAGCCCTGGCACGAGGAAGACTGTTGGGGCAAGACCCACCTTTCTCTCTGCCCTCACTGACTCCCACCCTTGGAGGAGGAGTGTTTATCTGGCAGGTGAGTTGGGAGGAAGAACAGCTGGTGCAGCTCAACCCCTCCCTACCTCCTTTCAGACCACCCTCCCCAGTTCCCCCCGACCCACCTCCCCTCTCCTCTGAGGCCTGTAAAGAGAGGGCTCGTTCCGGATGGGTGCAGTCCGATCTGGAGGGAGCATGTGAGAACACCCCAACCTGGCCACCAGTCAGGTCATGTCCTCCAATCCAGCTTATGCAACAACAGAGCAGGTGGATTTTCTGCAACCATCTGCTTTCTGCGTTTGTCTCTCTACTGATTCCAAGCTGAGAGTCTGGGTTTGAGATCTTCCGCTTTCCCAGCCGTTTCTCCCCAGCCTCTGCTCCCCCTATCTCTGTGCCCAGGGAGGTGGTTTCCATGGGCTCCTGCCTTCAGCATCCAGTTGGGCTTGGCCGATGGGAGGCACTAATGGGAGACAGGAGGGTGGGAAGAGAGTAAGATTGGGCATTTTTTCCCTGCAGCCTCCTGTGAGAGCATCCTGGCTGGGTCGCATCCGTTACCCAAGGCCAAAGCACATTAAATTTAATCTCTATTTATCTGTTCCATGTTCCAAGAACCAACCCTTCCCCTTGTCCCCTTTGGTTTGGGAGTGATCACAGCTCCCCACTATCCCCAGGTGCAAATCTTCACTATTTCTTTGATTTCCTCAAACCCTGACCACACCTTTATAAACAGTCCCTTTATAAAACTCTCTCCACATTCCCAGTTTGAGTGTGCATTTCTTACCAGCTGAGACACTGACAGATATAGAGGGTAGGGAACAATACATCATCTCCCTTTCCCGTATCCCCATGATTCTGCCTTTAAATCCTGCCCTGGGTTGAATGGTGCCTCCCTAAAATTTATGTCTACCCAGAACCTCAGAATGTGGCCTTATTTGGGAGTCGGATCTCTGCAGGTGTAATTAAGAGAAGGATGGAGTTGAGATGTTCAGAGGCATTTGAACCAGAGCAACTCCATCTTGAATAGGAGCTGGTAAAATGAGGCTGAAACCTACTGGGATGAATTCCCAGACAGTTAAGGGATTCTAAGTCAGGGGATGAGTTAGGAAGCTGGCACAAGATACAGGTCATAAAAACCTGGCATAGAAAGAGGTTGCAGTAAAGAAGCCAGCCAAAACCCACCCAAACCAAGACGGCCACCAGAGTTACCCCTGATTGCCTTCACTGCTACACTCCTACCAGCACCATGACAGTTTTCAAATGCTATGGCAACCACAGGAAGTTACTCTATATGGTCTAAAGAGGGAAGGCATTAATAATCCACCACTTGTTTAGCATATGATCAAGAAATAACCACAAAAATGGGAAACCCGCAGTCCTCGGGGCTGCTCTGTCTATGGAGTAGCTATTCTTTTATTTCTTTACTTTCCTGATAAACTTGCTTTCACTATAGTCTACAGACTCACCCTGAATTCTGTCTTGCATGAGATCCAAGACCCTTCTGGGGTCTGGATCAGAACCCCTTTCCTGTAACAAGATCATACTGGATGCAGGTGGGCCCTTAAGCCAGTGAGGCTGTCCTTATAAGAAACAGAAAAAGACACTGACACAGAGCAGAAGACCAGGTGAGGACAGATACCGAGACGGGAGGGATGCGGCCACAAGCCAAGGAATGCCCGGAAACCAGAAGCCGGAAGAAGCAGGAAGACTCCTCCTCTAGAGACTTTGGAGGGGGCACAGACCTGCCCACAGCTTAATTTTGGACTTCGGCCTCCTTCGGTAAAAGAGTAAGTGTCTGTGTTTGGGGCCGCCAAGCTTGTAATTTGTTATGGCGGCCCCAGAATACGAATCCAAAAACAGACATTCTAACAAACCAGCAACATCCAGCATCTCATTGCAGTGTCTGCATTTTCCATATAACAATCCAAAATGTTTTTCTCCATGGGTGACAATGATGAAGAGAGTTTTATTTTTTTCAGGGAAACTGTTGCGCTCCAAAGAGAGGCCTCTTTTATGGTAGGCAGCCCTTCTGTAGGCAGCAGCCCGAGCCCCAGCCCCGCAGAGTCCTCCGTCCTGGAGGAAGGACAGGCTCCGCGGACGGCAGCACCTCTGTGTCTGCATGAAAACCCCAGTTGCTCCCTACTTCTGTTCTCTCCTAATTCCAAAGTGTCCCTTTGTTTGCTTTTCATTTATGACAAAAAATCAAGCAGCTTCACTTTCTTCTAGTGTTCAAACCAATACATCATTGTCCACGTGTAATCTCATGACATTTGTCAGCCAAGTTTTTAATTATGAGGAAGAGCTGTGCTTCTAAGAATCCATGAATTTTGCCTACCATTGTGCCAGGGATTTTCAGGATTTTAAGCCTTTCTGCATTGGGAGAAACATGGAAATGGAAAATGTAACTTGCTAACAAGGTTTCTGTGATGAGTTTTATGAAGGAATTTCCCTCTGGGGTTCTGCTTGTTTACTTAGGACAAATATAACAAAACAGACGGAAGAAAAAACTCATTGGACCACAGACATCTTTTCAAAGCTTATTTTGTGTTTTAAAGAAATTAAAGTAGTGGCCAACACTTAAGCATTAGGGAAATTTACATAAAACTCAGTCAATTCAGCCACACGGCCCTCCCATTGGCACCTGGGCACAATAGGCCACGGTTAATCACTAGCTACCCTTTAATGGGGATGGTGCAGATCTTTATTTGCCACAGTCCTCACCTTTCCCTGCTGTCTGACACCTGCTCTATTTAAGGCATTCATCTTGGGGGATTTAAGTTTGAGGTCTCTAACAGAGAGACTGCTTTATTCACAGCTTATTCAACAAATATTTATTCAGCGTGTAAGCTAGGGACTTGTCCTTCTTCTAACTGTGAGCCCCTTCATCTCCTTTTTTTCTGCCCTCAGTCATTCTTTGCCTAGTATAAGAATTTTCCCATCTCTACACTTGTTCTGCCTTTGGGATCAGACCTCAATGAGTCATAATTTTTATGTGTACCAGAGCTGGGGGCTCAGACACAGGACCAGAAGCTGAGGATGGTGGGAATCAAGGAGTTCTCTAAGGGAAGAAAGGAGGAAGCAGAAGTCAAAGATATTCTTGGCTGGGCTTAGTGGCTCAGGCCTATCATCTTAGCACTTTGAGTCAGAGGCAGGTGGATTACCTGAGGTCAAGAGTTTCATACAAGCCTGGCCAACCTGGTGAAAACCTATCTCTACTAAAGATACAAAAATGAGCCAGGCATGGTGGCACACACCTGTAATTCCAGCTACTGAGGAAGTTGAGGTGAGAGAATCACTTGAACCAGGAAGGCGGAGGTTGCAGTGAGCTGAGATCGCGCCACTGCACTCCGAGCCTGGGTGACAGAGTGAGACTCTGTCTCAAAAAAGCAAAACCAAAAAGTTATTCTATCCAAGTTACCACTCAGCATCCTATGCCATCCCATCACTGCTGTGATAATAAATAGCCACCAAGTGACTACTTTGTCCAAGAATCACTCATGCAAGAGTCAGCAGCCAAAAAGTGCAAATGATTGTTCATCAAGTGATGAATAGATAAATAACGTGTGGCATAGCCATAGGTATTAGTCCATTCTTGCCTTGCTCTAATTACCTGAGACTGGGTAATTTATAAAGAAAAAGGTTTGATTGGCTCATCGTTCTGCAGGTTGTGCCGGAAGTATGATGCTGGCATCGGCCCAGCTTCTGAGGAGGCCTCAGAAACTTACAGGCACAATCATGGCAGAAGGTGGAGGGGGAGCAGGCAGGTCACATGGCCAGAGCAGGAGCTAGAGAGCAAGGGAGGAGGTACCATTCACTTTCAGATGACCGGGTACTGGAAGAGCTCACTCACTCTCATGAGGACAATAGCAAGGTTGATGGTGCTAAACTGTTCATGAGAAATCTGTGCCCATGATCCAATCACCTGCCACCAACCAGACTCCATCTCCAACACTGGGGACTACATTTAAACATGAGATTTAGGTGGGGACAGTATACAAACCATATCACCGTACAATAGAATGTTACTTAGCCATGAAAAGGAATGACATACCAATTCATGCTACACTCTGGATGAAACTTGAAATACACTAATGAAAGAAGCCAGTCATAGGATCACACGTTGTGTGATTCCTTCCATGTAGAAGTCCAGAATAGGCAAGTACACAAGAGGGAGAGCAGATAGCCTGGGCTGGGGAGTTCAGGGGGTGGGCAGTGATGGCGGGTGCAGGGTTTCCGTTAAGGGTCATAAAAATGTTCTGTAATTAGGTAATCCCAGCTACTTGGGAGGCTGAGGCAGGAGAATAGCTTGAACCTAAAAGGGAGAGGTCGCAGTGAGCCAAGATCACACCATTGCACTTCAGCCTGAACAAATGCCAAGACTCCATCTAAAAAAAAAAAAAAGGTAAATTTTACGGTATGCAAATTACATCACAACTTTTTTTTAAAAAAAGATACGAAGTTCAAGAGCCGCTGACTTGTGGCTACATGTAGGTTACCTGCCCACCTGTGACTCAGAGGGATAGACAGTGGAAGTGCTTTCCTCACTGGCATTCAAACAGGACATTCGCTAGGCATCTCTGGAGCCTGCATATCAAGACCACACACTGTGAGGAAGAGGTCATTGCCCATAAGGAAAGAAGACCCATGAAGGAGGAGGGTGGACCCCAGTGGCCGAATCTGATCCACACATACCCAACGTGACACTGCCCGTATTCATAGAGAGAGGTCTGGAGGCTCACGGAGAAGCTGAGAGGAATAACCTACAGGTCGCAGGGTACATAAAGAGAGGGGTGCTTATTGCTTTCTTCTTTGTGTTTTTTTTAGAATTTGATTTTCTTAATAATTAATACATAACATATATATACATTTTAACCAACTAAATTTACTACCATGAATACAAGGAGGCAGAGTGAGGCTGAGGCAGAGCTCCGTGAATGAGCAGCCTCCACCCGCAGCCAGGCCCAGGCGGACGCCCAGAACCCACACGGGCTGTTCCCTGCTCCCCATTCCTGCCTATCCAGTTCCTTTTATGCACCCTGCATCTTCTTACGGGTAACTGGCTTTACCTGTGAGAGCTCACCCCAGTGCCAGTGGGCCTTGCTGTGAGGTCTAGTGAACTCACTCCCTGGCAAACACAGTCTGAGGCCTCCTAAGCCGCCATCCTCCTGCCCTCCCAGCTCTCGGCATCCCAGCCTGCACACCCAGGGACACAGACTATGCCAGCCCTGTGGGTCAGATATTCTTTGTGTTCTGCCCCACATCCTTAGGTCTCCCTTGTCCCTGGCACTTTGACTACTCACTGCATTCCACCTGGGTGACCATCTCAGTGGGGTAGGCTCTGCTGGCTTCTCCTGGGTGGAACCTCTGGCTATGCCCTGCAGGCATGACCTGGCACATCTTTTGGAAGGGTCATGAGGAGTGTCCCCTGCCGCCTGCACCAGGGTGTCCCTGTTGGCCTGAGATTCAAGATGCTGCAGGAGCTGAGATTGCTTAACCCCCACTTATGCCCATCAGGAAGCGCAGGAGGTAACACACAAGGAGTGAACCTTTGACCAGTGGGAGGTGGGGGCCAGGGGTATGTTCTTCTTCTTCCTTTCTCCTTCACCATGGACCCTCTGAGACTCTCTCCTTCCCACACCCTCTTGGAAGCTAGACTTACGAGGTGGAGTAATCAGTCCAGATGGATGCAAGCACCTCCCAGTTCAGCAAAGCCCCTCCTCCTCCCTGCCCCAGGCTCCTGCGGGCAAGCCTGCTGAAACATTGGTGGTCCTGCCACTCATTTATTTTCATTGGTGGGCCTGTGACTCATCCAGTTAGTCTACTCAGACTTTGGGAGGAGTCTTCTGGGAAGGTGACTTCCGTCTCAGATAACACTCCAAACCGCATGGAAAGAAGGTGTGTTCATTTTCTACAGTTGCCATAACAAATGTCACAGGCATTGCTCCTTAAAACAGCAGGTGCTCATTAGCTCCTAGTTCTGAAGGTCAGAAGTCCAGGCATGCTTTCCTAGGTTTCCTGCTGAGGGTGTCACAAGGCTGACATCCAGGTGCCAGCTAGATTAGACTCCTATCTGGAGGCCCTGGGGAAGAATCCTCTTCCAGGATCACTCAGTGGGTTGGTAAATCCAGTTCAGTTCTGTGGGACTGGAGGCCTGAGGTCCCCCTCACCTTGCTGGCTGTAACCTAGGCCACCCACTCTCGGTTCCTGGAGACCACCTGCCGTCCTTGCACAGGAGCACCTCCATCATCAAGGTCAACAAGGACTCAGTCCACTCTTTCTTGTGCTTCAAACCTCTTCTGCTGCCAGCCAGAAAAAGCGCTCTGCTTTGAAAGGGCTCCTGTGATTAGACTAGGTGCACTCAGACAAACTCCATTATGATGGACACAGTCAACTGATTAGTAACCTTAATGACATCTGCAAAATTTCTCAGGCTCAGTGGTGCAGGTTTGTAGTCCCAGCTACTCAGGAGGCCGAAGGAGGACGACTTGAGCCCGAAAAGCGGAGGTTGTGGTGACCCGAGACTACGTCACTGCACCCCAGCCTGGGCGATAGAGCCAGACCTTGTCTCAAAAAAAATTTAATTTACCAGGGAGCATACTATAATCACAGGCAGGTGTGTCATCCTACAGACAATATTTAAAATTAGGATGGGAAAACTTGGGAGACTGTCTTAGAACTCTGCCTGCCTTTTGGTCTCATCCTGCATGTTGCTTTTCGGCACCCCCTCCTTCCTTCTGCCTGGGGCATAGACAAAGATGCCTGGAGTCTCAGTTCCCACTGTGCAGCCATAATACAGCCAAGTGCAAGTGATGGGACAGAAACACAGAGCTGAGGTCTAGGGGACAAAATGGAGCCAGTGCACAAAGTCTGGAGTTTCTGCCTCTCGCCTTCTCATAACGTGCTTCCCATAAACTCTTATTTGCTTACGCTGCAAGTAGTGGAGTGTTTTGCTAATCTCTCAGGTGCAATCCTTTCTTATGAGGCAGCCTGGTTCTTTCTACTGTCCCTAGATGATTTAATCCTCCCCAAGCTCACACGGGTTTTCCTGACGAGGGATGTGTTTAGGGATGGCACACACAGCCAGGGAAAAGCTCCGTCCACTGGTCTCCAGTGTCAGCCCACATCCCTTGCCTCCTTTGCCCTCCCACAGCACATCTGAATTCAAAGCACCAATTCGCACAGCAAATTGCATCACCTCGCTCTATCCATTTGCCCACAGGGAGCCTAATGATGTCAGACAGGTAATGTGATTCTCTCACGCTCCCAGGCCATCTGACCAAAAAGGAATTTAATCTGATTTTTATTTCATAAAGCAGCCTCACACCAATGAACACAAAAAGAAGTTCTTTTTCATTGGAGCGTGGACTTTCAACATTGGTTTGTTTTGTGTCATAAAATAAGAACCTTGGTCTTTAGACAGAGCCCACGTCTTTATCCCTCTGAAGGTTTTGCTTCACTCCACAGAATGGGGTAAAATAGCCTCAAACCAGTCAAAGTATTGGAGTTCCTCCTTTACCTGTGGGAACAGAAGCCATCCAATATTCTAAAGCCCCAAAGCCAGGTCCAAAGGGATAGATCCCTGGAGCAGAATATGTGATTAATGAGACTTCTTGGTGGACTGGCATGATTTATTTCACTGTATTTGTGTCTCGATCTGTGGCAAGGTGGTTTGATCGCTGTTAATATAAATTGAGAAAATAAAATAGATTGACCATAAGAGGCAGAAAGGCTAAGCTCAGACTTACAATTACCCGAAGGCTTACATCAAAGCACCAACTTTAAAAATGGGAGAACAAAAGGCCATGGAGGTCGGTGCAAAGGCGCAGATGGAGTATCATTTGTGCCTCCGATGGAATCAGTGGAGCCGTGAGTGAATCTCTATGGCTTAGGAAGTGCGGTGTCTGGCAGTGTTAATCAGGCAGCTGGATGACCTAATTGAATTCGGTGCTGATAAGAAGCTTTAAGATGCAGGCAGCCCTCGGAGAAAGCAGTAAGTGTGTGCAGAGCAGGCTGCTGACTCTGCTTCCCAGGTAGCCGACTTTTGGCCTCGGCCGACGCAGTCAGCTTGTTGCACAGTTAGAGCTTGCCACAGCCAATGGGAGCCCAGCCAGAAGTAGAAAGAAGCCTCTGCTGGTTTGATTTGCTGTTCGCTTTGAGCATCTGGTTTTATGGTTCTGTCTAAATGTGGAAAAACAGGACAAATGTGGTGAAATCTGAAAATGTTTGCTGCGTGTAAAACTTCCTTCTATGAAGGTCTTGGAAAATAGTAATTCCTCTCTCTCTCCCCCTGAGAGATAGAAATAGCAAAGTCACAGCATTGGAACTGGGGCAGATGAGGATTCAACGTACTGCTCTGTCACTGCCCAGCTGTGTGATTTTGAGCAAGAGGCTAAACCTCTCTGAGCCTTGGTTTTATCATCTGTGTGATCATACCGGGCTGGGCTACAGTGCTGGAACACGAGATGTTTTATTTAAAGAGCCTAGCGCATATCAGCTGCCCAGTTCTTGCCTCTCAGCTCCCTGCTGGGAAAGCCTGGTTCTTTAATCCCTGAAACCCAAACAAACCAAACTGCAGAAAATTAAAATTTCAGGGATCACAAAGTCCTTGAGATCGTCTCAGGCGATGCTTTTACTTAAAGCTGTAATTAAAGAAAAGCTAAAGAGGTCAAGTGGTGAGTTCAGTGTCCCAGCAGGTCAGTGGCAGAGTGAGAAGAGCATGCAGCACGAAACAGCCCTGGGTCCTTTTGAGGGCTCTGAACAGCTACAGTCACAGAAAACGCAACTGGCCTGGCTTGCATGACACTGGAATTTATTCTCTCATTCGTAAAAGGGCATCCGAGCTAGGGCCAAGTAATTTATGTGAGTGAGCGACTGATATCTCCAAGGACCAGGTTCTTGCCTTCTTTGGGCTCTGCCAAAAAAAAAAAGATGGATGCCAGCTTTGTCCTCCGGGTAGCACTGTTGTGGCGACCAGTTCGAGGTGCTAACTCTGACTCATGGCTATGCCCTTAGGAAGAAGGCTCATCCGGGAGTCATTACACAAACATGCCACAGAGTTTTCATGCTTCAGGAAGGAAGGGAGTTGTGCGTGCTTAGGAATGAATTACATGAAGTGAAAGGTCCCAGAAGAAAGGGTCATTTGAATGATGCAACCTAACCCTAACCCTGGCCAGAGCCTATCCTAGAACCTCAGAATTCTGTTTTCGTAAGCACCTGTTAACAACTAGATGAACCAGGGTTTGGGAAAGGGTGACTTAAAAAAAAAAAAAAGCCAATTCAGAGTCTCTAAGCCAACGTTAATTCCAAGTATGAACCAAATACAGGAGCCACACTTGGAAGGACTGACTTCCATCCCTTGAGGTACGGGTGATGCGTGAGTTCTGAGGGCCAGCAGCTTTTCCAGCCTGTAAAGACAGCATCGTGTTACCCACACAGAGACTGAACAGCTCACCCTCACATCAGGTGAGCATCTGTAGTAGTAAAAAATATTTAAAATGCTCACAAAATTATCCATTTCATCCCAAGTGCCACCTCTTTCCCTTAGCACTTTTCATGAAGCCTCATGCCTGCAAGGGAGGGGCAGTCACGAAGGAAGGATGGGGGGTGCGCGGTGTGAGCTGCGGGTAGCCGGGGGATCTGATTCCAATGAACACACTACTTCTTTGAATCACTTTCCCTGCATATTTGTAATTTAAATAAGCGATTTCAGAAGCTGGAAGATAGCTTGTTGCTCTTTTCTAAAGAAATATTTGAGAGTGGATAATTATCGGGAGAAGCTGACTGCAAGGCAGAGCACATCCGGGGATGCTTCGTGCCTCCAGACGAAGGTGAGGGCAGATGCGGCTCACCTTGGTGCTTGGAGTGGACCTCACCTCCCCTAGCCCTGTCTCTCACACTGACTTGCACTGGTGCAGCTGTGAAACTGACATTTGCTTTTCCATAAATGCCCACTTCCTCTTCCTTTGCATGATCCCAAGAAGTCCTGTTGATCTGTAGCCGCTGGGGCCATTTCTTTCTCCCTGGAAAGGTCTAATAAACCATTTCCTATTGAGGTATTAAGTATTTCGATAGCATTTATTTGTGGAGCAAAATAAAACCCCAGTTAGATAATTCTGGAATGGTGGATTAGTATGTCAGTTGGCATCTCAACTGTCAGAAAGGGAGGCATCTGCCATTGGTTTGTATACATGTCTCTCAACAAAGGCACTGGCGGCATTTGGGCAGGATGGAGTCCACTGTCGGGGACAGTGAGGTGGTTTTCTATTCCTGGCTTCTGCCATTGGAACAACTAAAAATGCCCCATAATTCCCAATGCCTCCCTAGGGACACAATAACCATGGAGATAAAAAAGAAACACCTCAATAAAAGGCATGGATAATGCACCTGCCTATTCCTAATCCCTAGCAGGCAGGACTGACTCACAAAGACTTTGCCCAGCCCTTCCTCTCTCTTCTCATCGGAAATGCAGCTTTCCTCTTCCGAGATGCTATTCTCCACACTCTGCCCCACCTCTCTTTCTGCACGAACACATGGACACCCACATGCCATTCAGCAGCCTGAAGCACCAACTCCATTTGCTTACGTGATATTGCTGCTCTGGTAACAGAGAGTTGAGGAAAAGCCGAACCTGTGGCTGGATCATTAAAAGCCCCCTCCCTGGGACTGTGTGGTTTCATGACTTGAGCCCAGGAGCTTCTAGCACTCTTGGCTCCGGCCTTCTGGAGAACAGGTGGTCTAAGTGAGTAAAGCTGTCACAGGGTGAAGGTTCGCTTTACGTGTCAATTTGACTTGGCTTAGGGATGCCCAGAGAACTGGCAAACACTTGAACATGGTTTCTGGATGTGTCTGCGAGGGTGTTTCCGGAAGAAATCAGCATTGGAGTCGGTGGGCTGAGTACAGGAGATCTCCCTCACCAATGAGGAAGGGCATCCTCTGGCCCATCGAGGGCCTGAACAGGACAAGAAGGCAGAGGGAGGGCGGGTTCTCACTCCTTGAGCTGGGATGTCTGTCTTCTCCTGCCCTCAAATACAGGAGCTGGTTCTTGGGCCTTCTGATTCAAACCAGGACATACATCTCCTTCCCCCTCCACCCCTGACCCCTCACCCCTCCAACACACACCATTTCTCAGGACACCAGGCTCAGACTGAATTACACCCCTGGCTTCCCTTGGTCCCCAGCTTGCAGAGGGCACGTTGCTGGACTCCTCAGCCTCCGTGATCACGTGAGCCATTTCCCATATTAAACATCCCCTTGTACATCTACATCTATGTCTCTCTATCTATATCTGTATATCCTATTGGTTCTGTTTCTCTGGAGATAGCTGACTAATACACACAGGGAAATATGGAGTACTAGGCAGAAAGAAGAAAAAGAGACGAGGGGAAGGCAGAGGAGAGAGAGGGAAAGAGAGAGGAAGAAGAGAAGGGAAAGGGAAGCGGGGAGAGGGAGAAAGAGGAAGAGAAGAGGAAAGAGAGGAGGGAGGGAGAGAGAAAGAGAAGGGGAGAGAGGGAGGGAGAATGGCGGGAAGGAGGGAGACGGAGAGGGGGTAGAGAAGGCCTGTAGGGAAGGGGTGTCTAATCCTTTGGCTTCCCTGGGCCACATTGGAAAAAGAATTGTCTTGAGCCACACATAAAATACACTAACGATAGCTGATGAGCTAAAAAAAAAAATTGTAAAAAAATCTCAATGTTTTCGAAAGTTTATGAATTTGTGTTGGGCTGCGTTTAAAGCCGTCCTGGGCTGCATGTGAACCACGGGCTGTGGGTTGGACAAGCCTGTTGTTAAAGTTTTCAAGTCCCTGGTCCTAGTTCAGACTGAGATTAACTCCACACTGCTTTTCTTGACATTGGTAACACAAAATAATTGACTTTTTTTTTCAATTTTTGTGAATTTCTATCAATTTCATCCAAGTGCCCTGACTGACCCAAAAGAAAAAGAGGTGGTTGATAATCATTCTTGCAATAAAAGAATGTGCAAATGAATGCCTTCCTCTTGCCCTGAAAATCACAGGAGACTGCCCTGTGTACTAGTAAAGAATTCTCAGCCCGGCGCGGTGGCTCACACCTGTAATCCCAGCACTTTGAGAGGCTGAGATGAGCGGATCACGAAGTCAAGAGATCGAGATCATCCTGACCAACATGGTGAAACTCCGTCTCTACTGAAAATATAAAAAGTAGCTGGCTGTGATGGCACACACCTGTAATCCCAGCTACTCGGGAGGCTGAGGCAGGAGAATCGCTGGAACCCAGGAGGAGGTTGCAGTGAACTGAAATTGTGCCACTGCACTCCAGCCTGGGTGACAGAACAAAACCCTGTCTCAAAAAAAAAAAAAAAAAAAGAAAGAAAGAAAGAATTCTCATACCGGACCTATAATAAACATCATAGCACAGGAAAGCAGATACCTGCAGGCTCTCCCTTTCCTGCCGCTCTCCTGGGAGCTGACCACCTGGAGGCAGCCCACCAAGGGCGATGCAGGGCACACCCCCACCTCCACATGAAGTCCATGAGAAAACTCCTACTGGAGGAGACAGAGACCCCACGGATCACCTAAGGTCGGGCCTGCACGCCAGCCTATGCAATGTGGTCACCTATTCTGTGCCAGCAAGTATGGTCCTTACTCTGCCATCTATCCTTCACAACTTGTAGCAATTGAATGGCTCTTTATTATATGAAGTTACAGTGGCAACCATTATAATTTTGCTGGGAAGCTGGAAAATGAGAAGATGGGTAGCAATACAGAGAAATCTCAAGCTTCCACACACTCATCAGTAGGAGAAAGAAAAGAACCCCCCCATCCCCCCTTCCTCATCTTGAGCAAGGACATCTAATCGGCAGGACCACCTTCTCCAGAACTCTGGCTGCAGGAGAGTCTAGGGAATAGAGTTTTAGCTCCCCAGTCTCACCAACCAGGAGGATAGTGGAATGGAGGTGGAAGGAATCAAACAATGTCAGCATGCTCTTTATTGTAATTAACTGAAAACAAACAATACCAGCAAGCTGTCGCAGAAGGTGGTCTGACCTCACCCCTGTGACACACCATTTTAATTGCTAGACACACTGAAAATAGTTGATGGGTTCTGACACTGTGCTTGGAGTTGGGAAGTTGCCCATATGAAAAACATGAGCTGAAAATGGATGCTTATCTTGACATGGCTGATTAAAGCAGGATTAGGACTGTTTGGCCACAGTGGATACTTGCAGCGTTTGCTACTCAATGTCCATGCCCTTTCTTGGGTCAACAGAACCCTTTAGAAGAAAGATTCTACTGATCTCAGCCACAGAGCTTTGTGGAGCTAACTCTACCTCCAGGATCCGGAGTGCAATCCACTCCTTCCACCTGGCCCAGGCTCCAAGGCAGTCCATTCATGGCCAAAATGACACAATCATAGGACTTATGCTTAAGCCAGGGAGTAAGCTTTCTTTCCTTCTGCTAGACTAGGTGAGTTGATGAGCCTAAATTGGAGCCTAAATTTCCCCAGACCCAACATGCAGAGCTGAAAATGAATCCAAAAGGAACACAATAGATAGACCCCGTAAGAGTCTCAAATTAGGCCTCAGCTATAGCGAGTTCTGTTTATAAACACTTAGTGCTGTAGTATACCAACAAACACCTGCTGTTGAAGACACTTTGGGTTCAGTTTCCTGTCACCAACAATGTTCTGATGGATTTGATACTCACATCAAACTTACAATGCATGTATTTTTATTACGCCCATTTTTAAGATTAGAAAACAGTCACAGGGTGGTCAAGTATCTTGAACGTATAAAAATAGAGATCGAGGAAGGCATCCTTGGCAGTGCTGAAGTAATATCATTACACTAAAATGTCATGTAGCACTACATTCTAATTCTAAACTATTGTTCTTTGTTCTTCTAGAAATAGTGTTGATATGTCACCCTGACTCTCATTATAATTCTGCAGTCACCTCCGGTTCTTTTCAACCAAAGCCCCAAATTTCTGCATGACCTATGTGATAACTCTCCATTGCACTCCACTTGTTAAATCTCTTAATTGGTGATGAAAGCTCTGCGTTAAAGCTCTAGATGTTGTCTTATAAGAGAGTACGACCTTTGTGTTCACTACAAGCTAAACCGGGCATTTACCAAGGAGACTGTCATCCTGTCCCTGAATCATTAAACAAAAATGAAGTCTATTCTTTTTCTTTCCCAAAGTCTTAATATGTGACAATTTGCAGCAAAATCAAAACTTTCTTTCCTGAGGTCCCCTTTCTTACAATGCCAGCTGCCTCTCAAGAACGAACAGAGATCTCCAAAAGTGAGACATTCGGGAGCAACAGTCTGTGCTCAAGCAAGATATTTCCTTGGAAGAAGGTAGAAGCAAAGAGTAGGTTGAGTGTGATCTGAAGCACTGTTTTCTGCATTCTACTCAGTACGTGTGTGTGTGTGTGTGTGTGTGTGTGTGTGTTTTAGTCAATATACTCAATTTTCTGTGTTGTTGATGAATTGCTGCTGACACCTGTGGAGCCTCCATGGTCTCCATCTCAACTTTCAAGTGCAATTGAGAATTCAGCAAAAAGAGAATGATGCCAACTCTCATTTCATCACTTCAAACATCTGTCAAACTTTTACCATTTAAAAAAAAAGATTTATACACGCGTGCATATGTTCATTGCAGCACTATACACAATAGCAAAGATATGGAATCAATCCAAATGCCCGTCAATAATAGAGTGGATAAAGAAATGTGGTACATATACACCATAGAATACTATGCAGCCATAAAAAGGAACAAGAGTATGTGGGAGCTCAACAATGAGAACACATGGACACAGGCAGGGGAACAACACACATTGGGGCCTATTGGGTGGGAAGGGGAGAGCATCAGGGTAAATAGCTAATGCATGTGGGGCTTAATAACTAGGTGATGGGTTGATAGGTGCAGCAAACCACGTGGCGCACATTGACCTATGTAACAAACCTGCACATCCTGCACATGTATCCTGGAACTTAAATTAAAAACAAATAAGATTTAACTCCCTACTTATCTCTCTTAAAAGGTTTAACCATTAACTGAGTCACGGCATTTTTAAATGGACTGTTCAGTGGCTATGGAGATGTGTCCTGTGTTTGCTAGGTTACGCAGCATGTAAGTTTTCAAGGATCTCCTGCCTCATATGTTTTCAGGATAAAATTGGTCAAACATGAATTCATAGACCTAGAATTCACAGATTGACAGATCTGGAAGGTGGGAGTGAAGCACTCATTACTGTCTGAAGTTTATAGTTACCATAGAGGAAACAGAAGACATCTAGCTTCTCCCCTCTCTCCTTTACCATGTTCCTACTCCTCTTATGGACTGCTTTTCCTATGACCAACGAGTTGCCCCAGAGGCAAGAGAACACTGACAGCTTTCCATAGACTAAAAAAAAAAATTCACCGAATATACAGTTTGTCAGATTTGATTTGTTAATATTTTGTTAAAGGTGTTTGTATCTGTGTTCATGAAAAATATTGGATTGTAATTTTTTGTAATGAGTTTTTCAGGTTTTTATATTAAGATTATGCTGGCCTTATAAAAATGAACTGAAAAGAATTTATTCTTCCTTCATTTTCTAGAAGATTTTGTGTAAGTTTGCTGTTTCTTTCTTAAATGTTAGATAAAATTCACCAATAAAACCATCTAGGCCTGGAGTTTTCTTGTGGGGACACCTTTTGATAAAGATTTTGCAGTAGGCAGATTCATGTCTCCCCCAAAGATGTTCATGCCAAATTTCTGGAAACTACAATTATATTATTTTACAGGACAAAGGGAGTTTTGCAAATTTGATTAAGGGTATAGACCTTGAAGTGTGAGATTATCTTGAATTATTCAGGTGGGCACAATCTAATCACATGAATTTTTAAAATCTGAGATTTCTGACCTAGGCTAGTGAGATGTGAGTGAAGGAAGAATTCATCACCTGTTACTGACCCTGAATAGTGTATGATGACTCCAAAGAGACCCCTAAGAGCCAAGGACTGTTGCCAGTTGACAGCCAGCAAGGAAATTAAGGCTTCAGTCATTCTATACCCAGGTAGAACTAAAGTCTGCTAACATTTGAATACGCAACAAACGAATTATCTCTTAGAGGCTCTGGTACAGAATGGAATGCAACATTGCTGACATCTTTGTTTTATCTCAGTAAAACCTATACCAGGCTTCTCATCTACAGAATTGTGAAATAGTAAATTTGTGCTCCTTCAATTAATAAAGTTGCAATTTGTCATGTTAGCAATAGATTTTAATGACTTACAATAAATATAGGACTATTCAGATATTCTTTTCCTTCTAGTGTCAGTTTTGGTAAATTGAACTTCTCCATGAAGTTTTCCATGTCATCTAAAATGTCCAATTATTGTTCTTGATGATATACTCTTCAAATGTTCAGAAAATCTGTAGTGATAATGCCTCTTTTATTCCCGATATTAGTAATTCATATTTTTCTCTTTTTTCATCAGTCTAGTTTTATAATTGTCATTGAAATTTAAAAAAAAACAATTTAGGCTTTGCTTATTTTCTCTGTTGTTTCTTCCTCTCTCTCTCTCTCTCACTAACTCTTTTTCTCTTTCTCTCCCCTCTGTCTCTCTGTCTTAATTTTTTTCCTTCCACTTGCTTTTTTTTTTTTCTTTTTTTTCCAACTAGGCTCTTAAAGTAGAGATTTAGGTCAATGATTTTAGATTTTTCTCCTTTTCTACTGTAAACATTTAAACCTATACATTTCCTTTTTAGCACTTTTCAAGCCACATTTTACAAATTTTATGTTGTGTTTTTATTATTTATTTCAAAATATTTTCTAATTTCCTGTAATTTTTATTTGATTCATGGATTAGTTAGACATTTAATTTCCATATATTTAGACTTTTTTTCTAGATACCTTACTATAATTGATTTCTACCTTAATTTCAATTTTGAACAGATAATATGCCCCAGATAATTTCCATTCTTTTAAATGTATTTAAACTTGTTCTTGTGCTCAGAAAATGGTCTATATTGATTTAAATACCATGGGCACTTGAAAATAACGTGGACTCTGAAGCTATCAGGTGTAGTTTTATAACTATCAATTAGGCAAGGCAGTTGATAATGTTGTTCCGATCATCCGTATCTATACTGACACAGGAGGGAGGGAGAGAGGGGATAGAGAAAGCACGAGAGAGGAGTCTTGTTTCAATTGTTGATTGCTGATGAGGGGGTGTTTAAATTCTCTAACAATTATTTTGGTATTTTTCATATTTCTCCTTAATTCTGTTTAATTTTTCTTGCTGTGTTTTGAGTCTTCATTATTAGCTACATATATATTTGTGATTTTTATGTCTTTCTATTTAACTGATGCTTTTAATATTATGAAATGTCCTTCTTGATATCTGGTTATGTTCTTTGTTTTGAAGTTGATTTTATCAGATACTAATATAGCCATTCCGGTCATCTTACTCTTCGTCTTTGCATGAACTATGAATTTGCTGGGGCTGCCTTAACTAAGTACCACAAACTGGGTGACTGAAACAATATAAATACAGTAGCATTATCTCACAGTTCTGGAGGCCAGAAGCCCGTGATCGAGGTGCTGGCAGGGCTGGTTCCTTCTGGAACTCTGAGGAAGAATCTTTCCAAGCCTTCCCCACAGCTTCAGGAGGCTTGCTGGTGATCTTTGCATTCCGTGGCTTGTAGACCCATCACGCCAGTTTCTGCCTTCATCTGTACATAGTACGTGTGTCTGTGTCCAAGTGTTCTCTTTTTGTTGGGGCACCAGTCATATTCAGTGAGGGTCCCACCATACCCCATCTTAATTAACTGATTACACCTTCAAAGACCATATTTCCAACTAAGGTCATGTCCTGAGGTGCTGGGGACTAGGACTCTAATACAAGAATTTTGTGGGGGGAAGGGGCACAATTCAACACATAACACAGGATACATCTTTCTCATCCATCTTCTTTCATCCAATCTGTGTCTTTATATTTAAAGTGTATTTTTTTAGAGACAGTATATAGATGGGCCTTCCTTTTTAAATCATTCTGACAATCTCTATTTATTTACTTTTAAAGACAGAGTCTCACTCTGTCACCTGGAGTGACAGTGGCACGATCTTGGCTCATTGCAACCTCCGCCTCCTGGGTTCAAGTGATTCTTGTGTTTCAGCTTCCCAAGTAGCTGGGACTACAGGCACACACCACCATGCCCAGCTAATTTTTGTATTTTTAGTAGAGACCCAGTTTTGCTGTGTTTCCCAGGCTGGTCTTGAACGCTTGGGCTCAAGCAATCTGCCTGCCTTGGCCTCCCAGAGTGCTGGGATTACAGGCATGCACCACTTCCGGTCAATCTCTGCCTTTTAATTTGAATATTTACCCAATTTACATTGAATGCAATTAATGATAGGGTTAGATTTAGGTCTAACATTTTACGAAAGGTTCATCTGTTCTTCCTTTTCTAACCGCTTTTGAAATATTCAAATACATGTTAAGTTCCATTTTTCTTACATAATGACTTTTTAACTATAACTCCTTAATTATTTTTAAGGATCACTCAGAGGATTGTAATCTTTAACTTTTCACAGTCAATTTGCAGTTAATATTTTACCTCTTTACCAAAAAAAAAAATGCAGAAAACTTGCAACTCTTTCAGTTAATATATTCCTCTCCTTACCTTCAAACTATTGTTGTAATATATATTACTCTAAATGTTTTAAGTTTGCTGAACTTTTTGGCTCTAGAAATAATGGGTTTTCACCAAATTGAAGACATTTTCCATCAATGTTTCTCCAAGTGTATTTTTCTGTCCTATTTTCTCTCCTTTCCTTTTGCAACTTTACTTACACATGTATTTCACTGAATTTCATTTCTATCAGTCATTGCACCTCTATTCATTTTTCTTCAATCTTGTTCTCTCTGATTTTCTTTGTATTTTAACTGACAAATGGAAATACATATATATATATTTTTTTCATTGTGTACAACATGATGTTTTGATATGTTTACTGTGTGGGGTAACTATATCAAGCTTATTAACACATCCATTACTTCACATACTTACATTTTTTTGTGATGAGGATATTGAAAATCCAGTCTTTTAGCAATCCTCAATTACTCAATATATTGTTAACTACAGTCTCAATGTTGTACAACAGATCACCTAAACTTATTCCTTCTGTCAAGCTGATATGTTGTATCCTTTGACCAACATATCCTCAATCCCCTTCCCCTCCCAGCCCCTGATAATTACCATTCTACTCTCTGCTTCTGTGAGTTCAACTTTTTTAGGTTCTACATTGTATGGTTTGGCTGTATCACTACCCAAATCTCATCTTGAACTGAAGCTCCCATAATTCTCACATGTTGTGAGAGGACCTGGTGGGAGATAATTGAAACATGGGGGTGGTTTCTCCCATACTGTTCTCGTGGTACTGAATAAGTCTCACGAGGTCTGATGGTTTCATAAGCAGAAATCCTTTTTGCTTGGATCTCTGATGCTCTCTTGTCTGCCACCATGTAAGGCCTTTCACCTTCCACCATGATTGTGAGACCTCCCCAGCCACATGGAACTGAATCCATCAAAGCCCTTTTTGTTTGTAAATTACCCAGTCTTGGGTATGTCTTTATCATCAGAGCAAGAACGGACTAATACATACATATACATGAAATCATTTAGTATTTCTCTTTCTCTGCCCGATTTACTTCTCTTAGCATAACATCCTTCAGTTCCATCCATATTCTTGCAAATGATAGGATTTCCTTCTTTTGTAAGGCTGAATAATATTCCTTTGTGCATATATACCACATTTTTAAAGCCCATTTATCCATTTATGTCCACTATTTCTGACTGTATATCTTGGTTATTGTCAATAGTGCTGTAGTAAACATGGGAGTGCAGATTTATTTTGAAGACACTGATTTTATTTTCTTTGGATATATGCCTAGTAGTGGGATTGCTGGATCATACGGTAGTTCTATTATTTTTTATTTTTATTTTTTTGAGAAAGGGGGTTGCTCTGGCATTCAGGCTGGAGTACAGCAGTGAAATCATAGCTCACTGTAGCCTCAAACTCCTGGACTCAAGTGATCCTCCCACCTCAATCTCCAGAGTGACTGGGGTGTATGCCACCATGTCCAACTATTTTTTTATCCTAATTTGTGTTATTTTGTGGAGACAGGGTCTTATTATATGCCCAGGGTGGTCTCGAATTTCTGGGCTCAAGCGATCCTCACATCTCAGCCTTTGAAAGTTATTGGATTGCAGCTGCAAGTTACCATGCCTGGCTATTTTTATTTTTTTAAGGAACTTCCATCGTGTTTTCTGTAACAGCTTCACCAACTTAAATTCCCACAGTGTGCCAGAGCTCCCTTTTCTCCACATCTTCATCAACACTGGTTATCTTCCGTCTTTTTAAAGTAGTCATCCTAGCAAGGTGGGAGGTGACCATCTTACTGTCATTTTAATTTGCATCTCTCTGATAGTAATGCTGAGTGTTTTTTCATATATCAGTTGCCCATTTGTATGTCTTCTTTTAAGAAACATCTATTCAATAATTTTGGATTTTGCCCTACACATTACAAATGTTATATTTATGACTGTTTTAAAATTTTGAATTCCATGCAGATTCTATTTTGTGGTATTCTTCAATTAAGTATTAAGTGATTTTTTTTTTTTTTTGGCTGGTAATGACTTGGTTGAATTCACACTACAAAATGTCTCTTAGGGTTCAGCTCAGATCAGCTCAGTCCTTTTATCTTAACTGTGCTGCGTAGCCTTCCCCATGCTTCTGGGGTTCATAGGTCAACCAGAAACGTGGGCAAAGTTAACACAAGCAATTGGGGGTCTTTCTCTATGGCTCTTGCCTTTGTTGGAAATCCCCCTCTGCATTCCAGTAGCAGTGATTGCTACAGATTTTGTTGTCTGGTTCTTCAGTTTAGAAAGATTGAGTTTCATTGGGTTGCGGTGGTTCACTCCTGTAGTCCCAATATTTTGGCAAGCTAAGGCGGGTGGATTGCTTGAGGTCAGGAGTTTGAGACCAGCCTGGCCAACATGGTGAAACCCTGTCTCTACTAAAAATACAAAAATTAGTCGGGCATGATAGTGCTCACCTGTAATCCCAGCTATTCAGAAGGCCGAGGCACAAGAATCACTTGAACCTGGGAAGTAGAGGTTGCAGTGAGCTGAGATTGCACCACTGCACTGCAGCCTGAGTGACAGAGCAAGACACCATCTCTAAAAATAAAAAATAAAATAAAGAAAGAGGGGGTTTCCACAGGAGTGTTAGTTGTCCCTTGAAGCAATGATTTTGGCCTGCTTTTAGGGGAAATGCCACCAAAATAGGAAAATCACTCCACATCTCTCCTTCCAAATGTCAACTTCCTTCCAGAATCTCCTGTTTTTCTTCACTTTTCACAGCCTTCTGGAAGTCTTTGTGGTGTTGTTTATGTGTCTGTGTTTCCTTTTTTGTTTTGTATCTTATTCGGAGATTAAGGTTGTTACCCTCTGTGAAGATCCATCCAGCAGAGGTTGACTTGGTCGTGCTGAAAGCTGAACTCCTTCAAACGTTTTTGAAGTTTCCCTTTCATCCTCCTACTCCGGTAGCTGGAGAATCCTGCCTCCCAGGATCCTCCTGCAAGCTCCAATTTGTTCCCCTGAAATAGACTGAAAGCTCAGCTTGTCCTGAATCCCAGGCCAGAGCTTCAGGGAAGCTGGTCAGTAATTTCTGCTTATCCTCCAACTCCCTCTTCTGGCTCCTATAGCTCTAGCGTCTCCCAGAATTATATAAAATTTCATTCCTAAAAATAGATTCCTATGCCTGATAGTTCTGTTTCCCTCACTGAACCTTGACTGGTACAGTGGCATTTGAGTTCCATCCATAAGAAGAATGGCAATCTGAACAATGTACGCTTAATGCCTTTGGTAGTGAACAGGAGGCAAAGAATTTCATGCCTTCCTTCCACCAACCCTGGTCCTGCTCCCAGCTGGCCTGAGCTTTAGTCTCTCTTGGACGCTCCATAAAGATCAAACGGCTGTCTCCTGAGCTCTCTTGAGGCCTCAGCTTTAAGCAGGCATCACTATTTTAGTGAACACATCAAAGATGGGCTGCCCCAGGAGGTGTCACAACTTTTAGTTACAAGTCAGAGGTAAAGGAGCCAGTAGTGACCATTACTTCCTCTTGAGAACAAAGGCATTCATTAGTGTGAAATGCTGCTGAACTTAGTGACACTCTTCCGATTTGTTTGCCACTTAGACCCCCAAATCTGATTTTTCTTATTTTTTTCTCTGCTAGCAACAGATGCTAGTCAGGGCCACCAGGGAGCGCTGTTTACTCTATAACCATTCCAGACTGTGTGTGGGTCTGGAGTTGAGATATTTCTCACATAAATTAATGAAACTGGCATTCCATTGTTCCAACTGTCAAAACAACACAATTTTAGCAGATTTCCATTTGAAGCTCAGTCTTTTTTAACAAGCCATCAGAGAGCCTTAACGAGAGTTAAAAGCAATGCAGTCAGTCTTTCTACGAAGCATCTTTAGTTACCTGGATTGTCTGCCCCTGAGAAAGGTGGTTGAAAGGAGCTAATCATACCTAAAAGTCACCAGTGTCCTCCTTCCCAGAACCTGGCTGAATCTGCTGTGAATAAATAATCCCACAAATAATCCCACAGTTTAGGATTCAGATCATGGTCGGCTAGAAGGGGAATTTTATAGGTAGTTTAATATTGGAACTCAGCTCTGTGTGTATTTTGTAGCCTGGATGAGTTTGAATTATTTTCTATTAAAAATTCAACATTTAGGTTCTTATGAGTAAGGACTACAAAATTGAGAAAATAAATCCAAAGACTTAGGGGTAGAGCGGATGAAATCAACATAACAACAGAGCCCATCCCAACTCAATGTCAATATGTTGGAGGTGGTTTAATCTGCATCTTCTGGCTGGTGGTTCTGGGAACTGACTGGCTGTAACAACTTCCATTCTTGTTTATGGGCAGTCCTGAGTGCTGTCTCCTTCTTTCTGCCAGAAAGAACCTGCTCTCCTGTCTTTCTTTCCTTACATCCCCGCTATTAATCTCCCCCTGTTCCTGATGCTTATGATCAAACATCATGGAATTACTTCAGCCATATTTATTGAGCGTGGGTTATGGTCTTGGCTCTATGTTGGTTTCTGGGGATGTAGCCCTGGGACAAAAGACCCCGCTGAGGGGATATTTGCAAGGAGAGGGACATGGTAGGAAAAGTATTTGAAGAAGAGAGAGCAGCAAGTGAAGGCTTCTGGAGGGAGACGACTGTGCAGAGCCAGCAGAAGGAACAGGACAATTAGCATAAATGGGGGGCAGGTGGGCAGTGAAATCATTTTTAGCTTCTCTAGGCCTTAAAATATTTAATGTGTGCCTGTTTTCTGATGTTGGTTTGAGATATTTGTGCATGCACATTATCCCACCTAATGGGCTGTCAGAGGGCAGGAACCCTGCCTGTAAGTAATCACTCAACAATTACCATTGAACTGAAGAATACCGGGACACAGAGGGCGTCTTATTTCTGCAAGACCTGATTGTCCAAAAGGAACAGGGATGCAGCTGAGAGAGTGGGCACACAATGGATTTGAATGCCTGGGTGTTCCAATGAGGATGGGTTATATGAAGGCACTGTAACAAATAACCCAAACTTTCAGGGGCATACAACAGCAAACATTCACCTCTCATTCCATTTGTGTGTGTGTGTGTGTGTGTGTGTGTGTTTGTGTGTGTCCACTGCAGGTTGGCAGGGATCTTTGCTCATTAAGTTCACTTAGGGACTCAGTTGATGGAGCAGCTACTAACGAGACCAAAGCCGGTCACTGCACCTGCTCACTCTAAATACTGGGTTCAATGAGGGGTGTGTATTAAATAGCCGTTATCAACGGACTGTAGGTTGAATTCTCCAGTCTCAAGTTTCTTCTGGAATGATGGAATGCACTGAATATGCTTGTGATTGCTTTATGCTGAGAAGCAGAAAAGAGTTTAACTTCAGTGAAATTTTCAAATAAATATAGTTTGGATAATATGACTTTGCATAAGTAGATGGGGAGCAGAAGAGGGTAATCATTTAGGGAGTTGTCACTCAAAGGTGGCCCACTGAGCCACAGTGTCAGGATCACCTAAAGGCTTGGGAGAAATGCAGAGAAGTCCCTACCCCTGGCACCTGAGTCAGAAGCTGCATTTTAACAAGTTCTCTAGGTCACAAGCATACACAGGAAAGTCTGAGAATTAAATATTTAGAGCAGGGAGTCTATGACAGGAGTAGTTGAGTTTGAACACCAGCTCTGCCAATTAGCTGCTCTGTGGCACTGGATAAGTCTCCTAAACACTGTATCTCAATTTTCTCATATGTAAGAAGGATTAATACCAAAAGTAATGTCATAGGACTGTTGTGAGGATTAAATGACTCCATACCTGTCAAAGTACTTGAGGCAGTGCCTGGCACAGAGTAAGGAATCTGCAAGTGTTAGAGATAATGATGATGACAGTCGGTGATGATGATGATGATGATGATGATGGTGATGATGATGATGGTGATAGTGATGGTGATAATGATGATGGTTGGTGATGATGATGATGATGATAATGGTGATGTTGATTGGTGACGATGATGATGATGGTGATGGTGATTATGATAGTGATAATGATGGTGATGGTGATGGTGATAGTGACGATGATGGTGGTGGTGATGGTGATAATGATGATGGTGATTATGATGATGATGATAATGGTGATGATGATTGGTGATGATGGTGATGATAATGATGATAGTGGTGATGATGATGGTGATGGTGATGATGATGGTGGTGGTCATGGTAATAATGATGATAATGGTGATGATGATAGTGGTGGTGACAATAGTAATGGTGATGATGGTGATGATGATGGTGATGGTGATTATGATAGTGATGATGGTGATGGTGATGATGACGATGGTGGTGATGGCGATGATGATGATGATAACGGTGATGCTGATGTTGATGGTGATGATGGTGATAATGGTGATAATAACAATGATGCAAATGCAGTTAAGGAAATATCAGTGTGATCATTTCCATTTGTAACCTAAAATGAAGCTTTGTTAACATAATTCCTATAGTAAATTGATCATTTGCTGGCCTTTAATCCTAGTGGAAGTGTGAAGGGTCCACTCTGTGGGTCTTAACCACAAAGGTGAGAGGAGTCTGGGCATCCAACAGGTACCAAGTGGAAAATGGGATGATAACCAAGTATGGGCACTGGAGCATAAGTCTTAAAAGTTGTTCTCACAGGCCAAAAGTCACCTGCATCTTGCATCTTATCTGGAGATGCTGGGCCTATGTCCTCTTCAGGGTAGATGAAGCTCCATACAGGCTGAGTTCAGGTAGCGGCGCCCGAGCAGCACAAGGGTCTCAGGAGGTTGTCTGGAATGGTAAGTGGAAGTTACAAAGTGACAATTCTTTAGTGTGCTTGTTCAAAATAAAAAGGTCCAAAAGGACACAAACAGACACCTAGCAAGTGAGATCTAACACAAGTTTCCCAGGCAGCCGGTGCAGGAAACACCTGAGCACACACCTATCGGTCTAGTGAGTGGTTGTGAATGTGACCTCTGAAGTCAAATAGTCTAGAATCAATCCCAGCTCAACCACTTCTTAGCTGAGTGGCACTGAACAAGCCACTTCACCGCTTTGACATCAGCTTCCTTCCATGTGAACTGGAGATGACACGAGTGCATGTTCGTAGGGTTGTGAGATTATTTGGCAATTAGCAAGTACCGAATAAATGTTAATTGTTATTATCTTCATTATCACTATTAACAGCTAAATGAACCAAAGGTAAAACGTGTGAATCTGAGGTTCCTCATTAGTAAAGGAGGACTAATTGTCTACGGATTCACAGTATTCATTCATTGGACAAGGACTTATCTTCATGTACACACTTGTTGTAGAGGAAGGCTGGGAATACAGGGGTGAGCACGTCAGACATTGTTCCCCGTGGAGCTGACATGGAACGGGGAATGAGCAAGCCAACAAATAAAGGAAGAAGGGTAGATAGTGAATGGTCCCTGATAAATGTTCCCTAAATATATTTTCATTAGATAGAACAAAGACTGGAATCTATCCACACGGAGAGAGGAAGAACATACTGTTTCTACATTCCACACTTCTGACTCCTCTCTACCTTAGCCAGACGTAGAACTGGAGTTAATGAAAGAGGGGATGACATCTAATACTCAATGTACCTTAGGGTTGGTGGTCATAAACTGGCACAGCTGCTTCTGGGGTGGGCAGAGAGCCGATTTCCAATGTGTGGGCTGTCACATACCAGCAAGTGGCTTAACCTTCTCTATGAGCTTCAGTTTTCTCATCTGTACCAATGTACACACCAAGGTCACTCACCCCCCATCTTCCTCACCTTTCTAAAGAGAACCCTGGGTTACCCAGTTGTTTGGACCAAAACACTGGCCTCTTTTTTCCCTCCCACAATCCACACCCATCTATCAGCAAGTCCTGCTGGCTTCACCTCCACTAGGCATTATTAACTGGTCCATGTCTCGACTTCACAACTCTGCTCCAGGGCAAGCATCCAAGACTCCTGGGTGCCTTGAGCCAGCTCTCAACTGGTCTCCAGTCTTCCTTGGCTACCCCTGTAGGCTGTGGTCTACAAGTGGCCAGAGTGATACTTCTGAAAGAAAAATAAGACCCTTCAGGCCTCCAGCTTAGGGTCTTTGCACTTTCATTTTTACCAGCATGAGAAGCTCTTTTCCCAGAAATTGATGTGCTCACCCTCTCACTTTATCCATCCTTCCTAAAGTTGCACCCCCAAATCAGACTTTTTCCTTATTTTGCTTTATTTTTGTTCACAGCATGTATCACTGGCTTATCAGGTATGTCTTCTTGTGTATTACTTTGGGATCTGTATCATCCACTAGAATGTAAGTTCCATGAATTTAGGAACTTCATCTATTTTGTTCACTGCCAGAACCCCAAAATCTGGGCCTGAAAAATAGTAAGCAAGTGACACATACTTGTTTAATGAATGAATAAAATGCCAAAGGATAATAATAATACACTCCATGAATGTGGAGAAGATTAAATGAGATGGTGCCTATATGTCTTAAGAACAATGCCAGGACATAGCATTAAGCACAGACCTTCCTTTCATTTTCCTCCCTTTTTTCCATCTTGTTTTTTTTTTCTATCTCTAATAGTAGGCAGATAGTCAGGGTTTGATACTGAATTTGTGGGATGACCATACCTGTTTCATGAGGCCAACATATAGCCCTTCTTTTCCATGTCCTCAGCAACATATACCTATAAGTTCCCTGTCTAAAGGTAGACAATGCAAGAAGTCTTTGAACTGAAATCACCAGTTCTATCCCTCATTTTATGCGATATTAACAGTTTGAAATTTAAGCATGAACAAAACAATCTCGTTGACTTAGGAACCCTGAACCCTGTGGAAGCAGCAGTTTCCTCTTTCCAATCATTCTCCTCGCCCGTAAATTATGTTAAGTGTTTCCATGTGCCCACAGTCCTTGGGAAATTCTGCAAAAGCCTTTGAGGATATTAGCAGCCTCTGATGTTCCTTATGAAATTCAGAAAAGCATCTGGAAGTAATTTAAGTTGAGGAATTAATTATTTGGGGGTTAAATAATACATGACTTTTAAAAAAATACAGAAAACTTTAGTAGCCCATGAACCTCCATTTTTGTGGATTTATCTATAAAAGAGAAATCGACTATATCATCTCTTTTGTTTGTTCAGTTTTGTATGCATGTTTGTTTGACTGGTTTTTAGAGGGACACACAATAGATTAAATAGAGTCCTATAGGAAGGTTTGCAGAGAAGCTCTCATTTGCTGGGTCTCCTGAAGGCTCTCAAAGGGGATGCCCGGAGGCATCATAGTCTCAGGGGACAGCTGTGATTCAGAAACACCTGAAAACAGTGGATGCCTTTGATGTGCTGTGCAGTCAACTCACCTGACTGAGAATCCTCTCCCCCATTCCACCCCCATGTTGAATTCGCATTTGTTTTGCAGTGGCTTGACAGCCCCTGGTTTGGATTATTTGCATCATAGAAATGTAGTACTGGACCTGCACTTGTCTTTACCGTAGGGAAAGCAATGTTCTGTGCCAAAAGGAAAGAAGTGATGTGGAAAGAAGGTACGAACAGGGGAGTAGAGGGCACTTCTCTGGTTTTTTTGCTCCCTGTTATCAGATAAGGAGGACAGAGGATGAAGCAGAATCCTGTCCTCAGTCACAAATAATGAGACATGTTGTATATTTCTCCCTCATGCTGGGAACATTTAAATGAAAAAATATATATTTCTGTCCCAGTGATGTGTAGGCTCAAAACACTGAGACTAACACGTGCCTTCTGCTTTAGGACCCCAAGTCCAGTTTATAACTCCCCCTGCCCCCCACCCGCCCCCAAGATCAGGTCTACAGTAGCTGAATGAACTGACCAATTGGGCAATTATCAGCACCTCCACTTTAAAAATCAAGTCTCTGCTATCCAGGCCTATGAGAATCAAGTTTTTACCATTCTCTTTGGGGCCTGGCTAGTTTTCAAGCTACCTTCTCCCCACATCATGTGAGTGGAGCTGGCTGAGAAAACCAGGGAGCCATCTCTTCTCAGACTGGCCCGGGTTTCCCGGCCTCAATCCAGGAGAAGGCCTCCCACTCTGGCCAGTGCCCTGCAAGGGCTTCGCTCCACCCTGCCCCAATTTCTCCTTATACCTGGCTCATTCCTTAGGGGCTGAGTTGGGAGATAAGTCTTGGGGTTGCAGTTGCTGGGGATCATTTGTTTACATTTTCTTTCTTTTGCTTTCTTTGTTTCTCTTTTCTTTTCTTTCTTTTTCTTCCCTCCTCCCGGCCTCTCTCTTTCTTTCTTTACATTTATTTATTTTTTTATTTGAGACGAACTCCTGCTCTGTGGCCCAGGCTGGAGTGCAGTGGTGCAATCTCAGCTCATTGCAACCTCTGCCTTCCGGGTTCAAGCGATTCTCCTACCTCAGCCTCCTGAGTAGCTGGGACTACAGGCACGCACTACCATGCCCGGCTAATTTTTGTATTTTTAGTAGAGACGGGATTTCACCATGTTGACCAGGCTGGTCTCAAACTCCTGACCTCAGCTGATCCGCCCTCCTCGGCAGCCCAAAGTGCTAGAATTACAAGCGTGGGCCACCGCGCCCCGCCCTGCATTTCTTTTCTTTCACTCAAGGATTTCTTTTTTCTTTTGAAATTCTTTCCTGCACTGATGGTGAAACAAGACCCCTCAGGCTTCCTTTTGAGGTTGGACCAAGCCACCCCACGGTGAGAGGGGTGAGGAACCCAGGACAGGAGGGGACCTCCACAGGCCTCGGAACCGTGGCCCTTCACTCCCAGTCACAAGGAGGAGTCGGAGTCCCGTCCTCAAACTGCTCAGACCCGGCATAGCAGAAAGGCCCGAGCACGAGCCTCAGGAACAGCACAGCGAAGCAGCTGAGATCACTTGGGATCACCACCACGAGGGAGGCCAGCGCTGGGTAAACCAGAGGAAAATGATTTGGAGAATGAAGTGGGGTGGGGAGGGCGGATCTTCCTCCTCTAAGTCTGCAGAGAAATTGCTTGTTGCAGCAGCAAGTCTGCAGAGGGGCTCTTCCCCACCCCCTGAATAGATAATAAAACACACGCGTGGGGGGGGGTTGCGGGTGATTGGGGAGTGAACGCCCCACAGACATGTAGTGAAAATTGATCCTTTCTCCCTGCGTTCTAGTCCCCTTCCCACTGCTCTGATCTCGTGCCTCGCCCCCCTGCCCCGCACACACGCAGGTGCACACCCGTATCTGCCTGAGCCCGCACCCCGCCTTCACGCTCCGCCGCGCGCTGCTTCTCCCGGCTCAGGGATCCAGCCAGGAGATCTCCCCGCAGCAGCTGCGCGGGACTTTGCCAGCCAGATGTCCCCGGCCCTCCAGGCTAAAGCAGGGGCCACCTGAAGTTGAGGAATGGGGCATGGCGACCACCAGGCGCCGCAGTGACCACGGGAGAGTGGGGAGAAGGGGTCCAGCTCCATCTTGAGTGGTGGGTCCCTGAGCAGGACCCTCCGGGCCGCGGGCCTCTGGGCACCCAAGCAGGAGGCTGCGAACGCTGAGTTTCGCGGGGAAGGCGCGCACCCCCGGATGAGCGCTCCCCGCTGCCTAGGGGCCGCCCCCCCGGCCCCGTCTTCTTTCCGGGGCATGGCCTCCCTAGCCCGGGCGTGGGGCTCTCCGTCCGCCGCCCCTCCAAGCGGGCAGCGCTCCCTCCTCCCGCACCCACCCTCTGCTCGCGGTCCCGGGGCGCGGCGGGGGCGGGGCCGGACCGGGGGCGGGGCGGGTCCGGGGGCGGGTCCGGGGGCGGGGCGGGGCCGGCGGCTGCGGCGGCGGCTGGAGAAAAGTTGTCCCGGCCGAAGCGCGAGCAGCCGCGGAGCTGGAGCGGCCGCGGCGTGGACTCGGCAGGGGCGGGGACCGCGAACGGCGGAGACGCAGCGGGCTCGGCCGACCGGGCTGCGGGAGTGGCCCGGGGCATGGGGCGGCCGGCGGGGGCCGCGGGCGGGCGCTGCGCCCCGGGCTGGCGGCGGACGGCGTGAGCGGCGGCCGGGACGCAGGATGCGCTCCGAGGGCGCGGCCCCCGGGCCCGCGGCGCCGCTGTACGGGGCGCTGAGCCTGCTGCTGGGCGCTCTGCTGGGTAAAGGTAAGGCCGGGGCGGCTGCCGGGCGCGCCGACGCTCGCGAACTTCCCGAGTCCGGGGAGCTCGGGACGAGGGCAGCCGAACCGAGGGGCGCGGCGGGGGCGCGGGTCCCACCAAGAGCGCCTCTGCGGGTGCCGCGCCGCCCCTCACCCAGACGGGCGCTCCCAGCTGGGCCCCGGGATCTGGGCGAGTTAGGCTGGTCCCCGAGTTCCCAAATCTCCCACCCGGGACCCCCGGACCCAGAGCTGCTCCTGGGGTGAGGAGGGGGCGTGGCTGAGGGGCACGGTTTGTTCCCCATCCCTGAGTTCCGCGGGGACCGGCGCAGCCCAGCTCAGTCACGCTGCGGAGCCGGGGTCCTGGAGATGGGGTCCGCGCGGTGCGCTCCCCATCCTCAGCTCCCGCACTGTGGGGCTGGGCTCCAGAAGGGAAGGCCCGGGTCTTCGCGCCCCCTTTCCGCGACCGCCAGGGTCTCCTTGCAGGTCCCAAAGGAACGCGCATGCATCGCGCAGCTCACCAGGGACCCCAGCTTGGCAGAAATCAGGGAGTCCCTGCAGGTTGCCTCAAATTAGTCCCCTGTGGTGTGGGAGACGGATGGGGAGGTGGGTGCGTCCCCTGCCATGGGAACTGGCTCACGGGCGGTCCTTTCCCGAGCTCCTTCGCCTCCAAGACCTCTTCTCTACAAAGGGAGTAGGGCCTTGCCCTGGGTTGGAGAGATTTCAAGGAGCTAATGTATGGCGCCCGCAGGGCTCAAAAAAGGTAGCCGTATGGTTATTCCAACCATTATTATTACGTGCGTGTGCGGCCGCATGGCCGCGGGGACCCGGCGGCGGGAAGGGCAGGGAGAGGCGGTCTCCAGCCCCAGGAGCCGCGGGGCAGGCAGGGAGCAAGGCCTCGGCTCTGCTGGGGACATCAGCTGCCGGAGTCCCGGGGCGCGTCCAGGCGTAGAAAAGGGAGAGCGTCGCTTTCCTGCTGCCTGCGCTCTAAGGAGGGTCTTGGGTTCGAATGGTTAAACCCAGGTGCGCACAAGGGTGTCCTGCGCCTTCGCGCGGCGCCGCGGTTTGGGTATCGACCCCAGGCTCTGAGCAGAGAACCCTCAAAGCCACCCTTCTCCCTCCTAACGCTCTGAGGCTGGGCTAGAAATGAATTGAGAGAGACAAGTTGTCAATGGATGTTTAAAAGCAGCGTTTGCTTTTCAAAAGTCATTCCGCACCGCCTGAAAATCCAGAAAAATCTACTTTCCTTGAGGCTACACTTTCCCAGATACACTAACCAGACAAGTTTGCTATGTTTTATATGTGTTCCTTTCTTCTAAGAGCTCCAGGTAGAGGGGGTGAGAGACGGGAGGAAAGAGGGAGGGGAGGGGGGAAGGAAGGACGGGGGTGGGAGAGTAGGAGAGGGGGCATTTTTCTTTTTTATTTGAAAGAGTCATTAGTCACAATCTGGTGCCTGAGTTCTGCTGTTAATTAGCCCTAGGTTCCAGCGTTTCTAGGATTCCGTTTCCCTAAATGCAAAGCGGCCATTGAAGAATTCCCTTCCCAACCTACCCTCCAGCAGTTTTTTGATGATAAAATGACTGAATGGGTGGAAAGCACTTTGCAGAGGAAGGTGGTGCCAGGCCGGTTGAGCAGGGCGTGACCAACCTCCTCCAGGTTTTCGCCCCTTGCCCTTGAGAGAATTTAACCAGGTGAGGAAGCTAGATGTTCCCTTTAGAGCAAGTGTGGACTGTTCTTCATTAAGGTTCGCATTTCGTGCGTGCGCGCGCGCGCGTGTGTGTGTGATTGTTACTTTTGCATAAGAGTAGTGGCTGTTACAGATGTCCATGTATTCGGTGCTGGGGGCAATGATTTGGCTGAAAAGCCAACTGGGACTGGATTTGAAGCTGGTATTTGCACAGCAAGGGAAGTACTGAAAACTATGGACAGAGCGAAGCCCCTCCCCTATCCTAAACCACCCCTGCCCTCTGGCTAAGTGCAACTTTGATCTGGTGGGGCTTTCTTTCCCTGCTTTTTTGCTTTACAAAGTTCACCACGTGATTTCAGGGTGCATAAGGGCCTGCAGCTTATCATCTGCAAAATATATTTTCCGTTGTTTCTTGTGATCAAAAGCAGCAGTTCATTCCCCCCTGGATTCCTCCACAAGTAAAGCATTTGCCCCATAAGATATCTTCTAGAGAGGAAAGTTTTCTGACCTTGTTTACATTTCTGCTGTCTTTAAAAAAAGCAAAAGCCATCTCTGTCTCTTCCTGCACATGATTTAAGTGCTGATTTCTGGAATCCTTGAAACCGCTGATTAATTTTTAATACCAATTGTCTGTTTATTTTTGACTGTGGATTTAGAGGCTTTGTAATTTGTCAGGGTTTGGAAAAGGCAGAATTGTTCTTGGGAGGTTCCATAAATAGAACAGGGCATTGAAAGAAATGAATCTTTTCCTAAGATTTAAATCTTGGGCTGAGGCAGGAGAGGCAAAACATCCTTGAGTTAGAGGTTGATGTATTGCCCCTGTATAAAGCCAGTGGAAGGGCGGTGCCAGGCTGAGATGCCCTCTGAAGTTTAGTGGCAGTTGTTAGTCACATATGAGACCTTCTGGGAAGGTTATATGGGACCACAGTCTCTTTTCTGAAATCTATGGGGGCAAATGTATTTCAAGATTCAGAATTATTGAGATCCTTGAATGACAAGATAGAAGGAAAGATGGAAAAAATAGAGGCATAAAGTCATATACATGTGTGGTATGGCATCTTAGTCTTTGTGTGGAGTTGCATCCTGTAATTGCACGTGGTGCTGACTTTGTGTGCAATGTATGAGTCTTTACGTAAAGAAGGATAATAAGATCCAAAATAGCTTGATTTCAGGTCAGTGTTGGTCACTGAATGAATTAAATACAACCAACCAAACCAACCTTGGGATTCTCAGTGCTTTGGGGGTTTTGGGTTTCTGGTAAGGAATTAAGGTTCTATAGCAGGGATGAGAAATAGGAGGATGTCATCAGGGTAAAGAAGCCCCTCTCAGCTCGTTCACATTAGTGCTGGGACCAAAGAATGATGCTCATGTTGTGTTCTGCATACACTTACAGCATGTGTACGCTTAGCACAGACACACATAGATTTTCTTTTCATCTTCGTATGAGATGATGATCCCTCAAGTCAAAATTATCCCTCAAGTCAAAATTCCTCACTGTGTTCCAGCCTCTCAGTAGTTATTGCAACTTCTTGGAAATCATTCTGTTAAACCATCAGATCTCAATGTGTTATTATAGTTCTTTCCTCTATACCCACATTTCTTGACTAGTGCTTGCAAACTTCAGCACCTGCAGACAAGTATTGTTTTATCCATACAATTTTTCTTTTCAAAGGCTCTCAACATTTAAAAGTTGGGAGATTTGACTGGGCGTGGTGGCTCACACCTGCAATCCCAGCACTTTGGAAGACAGAGGTGGGGGAATCACTTGAGGTCAGGAGTTCGAGACCATCCTGGCCAATGTGCTGAAACCCAAACTTTACTAAAAATACAAAAATTAGCCAGGGATGGTGGTGGGCACCTCTAATCCCAACTACTCAGGAAGCTGAGGCATGAGAATCGCTTGAACCTGGGAGTCGGAGGTAGCAGTGAGCCAAGATCACAGCACTGCACTTCAGCCTGGGTGACAAAGTGAGACTTGGTCTCAAAAAAAGAAAGAAAGGAAGAAATGGGAGAGTTCACATATAAAAATCAGGATATCCACAACGTGTACGTATAGCAAAACATCATGTCATACTCTGTAACTGTATACACATTTTATCTGTCAATTATAAAAAACATTTTCTAGTTTGCTAGAAGTTGCATATACAATTTTATCAAATGCTCTTTTGCATCTACTGAAATGATCAAATAAGTTTTCTCGTTCATTATGAAAAACAAATTAGGATTTCCAGATTTTCTCAAAAATGTCAATAGTCTGCCAATCTTGGGTGTACTTTCTTTCATGGCTGCCTTGTGCCAAAGCTGAGCAGGGGTGTCCTCATCTGGAGGGTGTGTTTATTCAGGTCCTGTCTTCTGCTCACTCACCTGGCCTTTCCCTTAAGCAGCTGAGTTTTGCTTCAACCTCTTCTTCGTCCATCTCACTATTCACTGTTAGCTTAATCATAAGGGTGGCTACAGTTACACAGAGAAGAGCTCAGCACTTTCAATTATATTAGTCGTTACCACCTCCACGCGCAGAGGTTAAAGCAAAGCCTTTGAATATATGAGGTATTTCATACATCCATAGTCATAAAAAACAAGATTAATAAAAATGTGTCTTTGGTATATTAATTGAAGGGGAGTATTACTGAAGTAATGGAATAAATGGAGCATCTGATTGATGGAACCTTTTTATAGCCTTCTACTTTGTTTAAAAGCCAGGCTTATTAAAGTATAATTTGCACAAAATAAAATTCACCTCTTTGAGTGTATAGTTCTAAGTTTTGACAAATGCACACAGTCATGTAAACATCACTAGAGTTGCAGTATAGAACATGCCTATTACGCTCCAAAATTTCTGTTTACTTCTGTAGCGCCTCCTTTCTCTATCTTCAATCCTGGAAACCACTGATTTGTTCTTTGTCTCTAGAGTTTTACCTTTTTCATTATGTCATAAAAACAGGATCATGCAGTATGCAGCTTTTGGATTACTTTCTTTCACTTAGCAGGATTCATTTGATAGTCACCTATGTATCAATAGTTTGTTTTTTTTCAATGCTGTATGGCATTCCATTGAATGAATGCACCACAGTTCTTTATTTCATACTGAAAAGACATTAAAATTATGCCAGCTTTTGGTAATTGTACATAACTTTGTGAGATACTGCAAACTCTTTTTAAACCTAGTTTTAGCATTTTGCGTTCCCATCAACTATATATACTGGTTGGTTTGTATCTTCAGCAGCACTTGATATTTGTTTTGTTTAGATTTTGTTTAGTCATTCTGATAGGTGTATAACAGATATTTCTTTGAGGTTTCAATTTTTGCCCTCATGACTAGTAATGTTGAACATTATTTTTTGTGCTTAATTGTCTTCCTTGTATTGTGTTTGGTGAAATATCTTTTTCAAATATTGTACCCACTTTTTATGGATTATTTTATGGTTATGATTTTTGAAAGTGCTTTATATATTCTAAATGCAAGTCCTTTGTCAGGTAAGTGTTTTACAGATAGTTTATCCCAGTACGTGTCTTTGGAAGAGCAGAGGTTTTACATTTTAATGATATTTAGTTTATTAATATTTTAGTGATTCCGTTTTTGGTGTCACATCGAAGAAATCTTTGCCTAACCCAAGGCCGCAATGATTCCCTAAATGTGTATAGTGTGGTCCAGGTCTTCTATATTCCTACTGATCTATTTGCTCTGTCACTTATTGAGAGAAGAGTATTGAAGTCTCAAGTTATGTTATAGTCTTGTCTGTTTTTTTATTTTAGCTCTGACAGCTTTTGCTTCATGTATTTTGCACACTGTCTTAGGTACGTACATACTTAGGATTTTCTTGTTGGTTTTAAATCAATCCACGTTTATGTAATACCTTTCTTTATTCTTATAAATATTTCTTGTTCTAGAATCTATTTTATTTGATATTACTATAGCCACCTCAGCTTCCTTTTGACTGGTATTTTATGGTAATGTCTTTTTCATTTTTTTACTTTTAACTTGCGTCTTTATGTACCTGTGTTTATAAGCACCATATAGTTGGGTTTCACTTTTTTGTCCAATCTGATAATCTCTGTCTTTTAACTATAATGTTTAGACCACTTATATTTAATGTAATTATTCATCTGTTTTTATTTAGATCCACTATTTTGTTCATTGTTTTCTTTATGCTCCATCTGCGATTTATTCTTTTCCTCTTTCTATAACAGGTTTTATATTGAGTATATTTTATGATTCCATTTTATCTCCACTATTCTCTTGTTATGTGTACTTCTTTTTCAATTTTAGTTATTGCTCTATGGCTTACAAAATGCATTCTTAATTAATTATAACTTGAATTCAAATTAAGTTACGGTGCTTTGTATGCTACGTAAGAAATTTACGACAGTATATTACTTATACTGTTTTCCTCTGCTATATTTTCAAGTACATGCACTCACATACCCTATGTGTGACTAAGAGAATTTTTATTTTAAAAATATTTTTATGTATATTAAAGAAGAATAAAAATTGTATTAACGGTCTTGCTTTTGTTTCTAAGTGAGTACTTCTGATGTTCTTAAAACCAGTTTCTCTTCAAGATGTTATTCTCCCTACCTGTGCACTGAGCTCCCTTGCTTTATATGCCTTTAGGAACTTAGAAGTTGCTGCATTCAAGGAGAACACAAATGTGAAATATAACCCATCTGAGTCTAAATCAGCAAAATTTCCAAGACAATGGGTTCTAGTTACTCTCCCAGAGAGACTGATTTCTTGTCTTCTGCAATGTGTACATATTCTTTTTTTTTTTCCCCTGATTAAGGATGTTCTTAATGATGTGTTAGGAATATTGAGTTTACACTTGCAGATGGCTGGGATCCTAAGGCAACCCAAAGACTTAATATAGAAGACCATGTCTTTTCTATGTATAACATTTTTGTTTTCTCTTCTCTCAACACCCTTCATCTTGCCAGCAACATGGACTCATTAGGAAAGCTCAGTGTCATAGAAACAAAAGCTTAAGTTTGAGCTTCTGTTCCACCAGTTCCTGGGTGAATGACACAGAAGTCTTTGGTTGTTAGTAACAGTAACATCTTATACCTTAATTGCTTATTACTAAGTAATAAGAGATTGGGGGCTCTTGACTCCAGAGAAAGCTGAAGGATGAGGTTTCCTATGAGCAGGAAAGCTTCCAGGTGCTGGGTTCCTATAGCTATAATTATTGTCTGGCTTCTTTAGGGTACCATTGTTGGAAAACAGGAACCATTTTACTTACTTTTGTCACAATGCTCACATTTTAGATTCCAGGATGAAAGAAGCCCATACCTTGGCTGAACTTTTCACCTGGGGCACCTTTAAAAAATGCCAGTCCCCAGGCCTTATCCCAAACCAAGGAATCAGGCTCTTTGGTCAGGATGGAGTAGGGGTGGTTGTAGAGGCAGGGCTTATCCGTTTGACTCTTTCGAAGCTCTTCAGGTGATTCTAACTGTCAGGGATGCAAACAGGTTGTGTAGGCCCATCTCTATCTAGAAAAGTACAAGATGGCCTCATTAATAGTTTCATCATTTTGTATCCAAGGGGAAAGGGTTTTCCTCCTATAGAAAAACTGAAGAGCTTTTACTAAAGGAAGATGGGATGGATGCTGGATGAAAAATCAGTGTTCATTCCAGTGGCCCTAAGACCTAGTTTTTGTATTTGGTGAAAAAATAAAGGACAGCTCTTCTGAGCCTCAGTTTTGTTTCATAAGTCAGGGGTCCCCAACCTTCTGGCGGTGGTTTGATACTGGCTCATGACCTGTTAGGAACCAGGCTGCGCAGCAGGAGGTGAGTGGTGGGTGAGTGAGCGAAGCCTCGTCTGCTCCCCATCACTCACGTTACTGGCTGAGCTCTGCCTCCTGTCAGATCAGTGGCAGCATTAGATTCTCATAGATGTGTGAACCCTGTTGTGAACTGTGCATGCAAGGGACCTAGATTGTGTGCTCCTTATGAGAATCTAATGCCTGATGATCTGTCACTGTCCTCCACTGCCCCCCAAGATGGGATGGTCTAGTTGCAAGAAAACAAGCTCAGCCTCCCACTAAGTCTATATTATGGTGAGTTTTATGATTATTTTACTATATATTACAATGTAGTGGTCACAGAAATAAAATGCACAATAAATGTAATGTGCTTGAATCATCCTGAAACAACCCCCTAACCCCCTCTGTTGAAAAATTGTCTTCCACGAAACTGGTCTTTTTTGCCAAAAAGGTGGGGACCTCTGTGATAAGAAGGGATAATACCTATTTTATAGGATGGTTGATGATATTTAATGCAAAAGTGGACTTGAGACACTTAGCACGCTTCATGAGTTTCCAGTGGCTGTTGTAACAAACCGGGAAGCTTAACGTAACAAAAATTGATCCTCTCACGATTCTGGGTCCAAAAGTCCAAAATCATATGTTGTTGGAACCGTGCGCTGTGCTGAGCCTCCAGGGGAGGGCCCTCTCTTGCCTCTTCTACCTTCTCTGGCCTCCTGGCATTCTTGGCTTGTGGCAGCATCATGGCAATCTTTGCCTCTGTCTTCACATAGCTTTCTGTTCTAAATGTTCCTTACCTCTCTGTCGTACAAGGATACCGGTCATTAGATTTATAACCCACTGTGATCCAGGATGATCTCATTTCAAGGTCTTTAGCTTAATGACATCTGAAAAGACGTTTTTTCTTAAGCAAGGACACATTCGCAGGTTCTAAGTGGACACTGTTTTTTGGGGCCATGCAAACTATTGCATGCGGTAAGACTTGGCACATAGCAAAGTTCAATAAATCAGGGTCATCATTATTTGGATTATTAAAGCCATGGAAAAGAAGACTCCACAGTGCAATACATTGGAAACCCTACAGGGATATTTTTAAAATAACTGAGAATAATTAAAAACACAAAGCAAAGAAAACAAAACTCTGCGTTCAACAATATTGGGGAATAGGAAAAGCTGGTCAAGTGTGAGGTGTTCATTCATTATTGACCTAGCAGAGAGTCAGAGGTTTATATTGTGAGACATCCCTTGACCATGCTTAGCTGCAGCTTAGGCATAAATTCCATCTGGCTTCATGTTGGGATACTCTTAACAGTATCTTAAGCACCTCTTTTCCCTCTGTGTTCTCCGAGTCATGAAAACCATCAAGAGCAGGCTCTGTTTCTCTCTTAGGTGAATTTTTTTCTCCCAAATCTGCAGTTGACTTTTTTCGTCCTTCTTACTCAATTGGTCCCTCTGGCCCCATAACTGTGTTTGCTTTTGCTGTGTTTTCTCACTGTCTCTGTAGACTCAGAAGCTGTAGAAACGTGGATGGAACGTTAACCACTTTGGCACACCATATTCAACTAGCAAGTCTTTGAGTCAACAAGGGATTCTCGTGTTCTCAAAATAAAAACTTGAAGAAATCTGCCTCCTGCCCCAACACACAGATGTGTGCATCGTGCGTGTGCATGCGCGCGTGCGCACACACACACACACACACACAAATACAACCCTAGGCTAGTTTCTGGCCTTATCATTGAGTTACAGCTTAGTGATGATTTTAAGACAAAAGAGAAAAAAACTCTCACTTGTGTCATAAACAGGGTATCCCTGAAAATGTGATTTTTGCCTCCACTGGAAACAGTGAGTTTGGGTTTGACACACTGAAGCAGTTTTCCCTGTCTTTTTGATGGAAATGTTCTTTGAATATGCACCAAATTATTCCGTTTCTTAGTCATGCTTTCTCTAGTTACAAATGCCAAAAACCCAAGCAAACCATGCCAAAAAAAAAAAAGAGAAAAAATCATTAGCTCAGGTGACTGCAAAGTCCAGGTAGACTTCAAGCACAGCTGGATCCAGGGGTCACGTGATGTCATTGGACAGTTTCTACTCCTCCCCGTCTCCTGGCTCCTCAGTCCTCTGTGCTGTCTTCATTTTGGAGAGGTCATCATTGTCCACAGCAGCTCCAGTCTACACAGCAGACTCAGCGAAAAGGAAGTGACTTCTCACATGGTTGTAGAAAAAGTTGCAGGGGTAAAGTTCTGGCACGCACTACGGTCTTGTACCCACTCACTGCTGACTTAAGGGAATGGGATTTTCCGATTATGCAGCTCTCAGGCACAGGGAGCCTGGGAGCCTGGGGGTGAGGTCCCTTCCACCCATACCACTAAGGTCAAAGGTGTGATGATGCCCAAACACAAGGGGAGCTGTATCAGAAGATGGAGAATGGATGCCAAGCTGGCAAAACCCTGTTTACCAAGCAAACGAGCAAAACGAAAGAATCAAAAGCCACTGTGTGGCTGCTTTTCACGGGTGTGATTCACATTGTAGGGTAGCTCACGAGGGAGGTTTCTCCTGCTTACGCGCAAACAACAAAGTCAGGACATCTGGACTTAGGAGGGTGACCTCTTCATCTCCTGGCACATCTCTACTTCAGGGTGCTTTTCTCATTTTCTGCTTGTTTTGACCTTCATTCATTCCTCTTTCATTGATATCCATCCATCCAACATCCCTCCAGTAAGAGATGGGCACTGCAATAGTTGCATCTTCTATCACTGGCTTCCTCTTGCAGACAACGAAACCTTCCCTTCAACCTCAGGTGCTCACCCCCAGGGTAGGGGAGGGAGGCCTGGGTTGAGCTCCTAAAGCCTGCCAGTTTCTCATGCCTCAGCTATACACAGTGACCCTAAAAGGCTTGTCCCTCTATCATCCTGATTTACGGGAACAAAAATCCCAAGAGCAGTCCACATTTCAGGGCCTTTGTTCTGCTCTGGCTCTGTGCCATCTTTCCGCCTTCCTAAGTGGTGATAGGCTCTTATCTTCAATTTATGTAAATCTTTTGGGTCACTACACAGCCCCAGGTTACCGTTTTCTTCATTTTCCATTTTTTAATTGTAAGCAATGAATTGACTCAGAGAGCGGACTTTTCTCATTTGCCTTCAAACTCAATGTTTTCATCTGTCGTGTTCATATCTTATTAACTAAATGACATTTCCTCACTGGGACCTCTCACTGCCTTCTCCTGGTCAGTTGTCTTCCTGGCCATGTCCTGGCCCTTGACCCCAGCTTGTCTTTCGGTGGCACTGATGCCATGGAGGTGACAGCTGGCAGTGGTTTGTCTGTGTGGTTTCCCGTTAGTTCTGGGTGGGAAAGGGTCCACTCCACCATTCACAAAGACAAGAAGCCTGCAGACATTAGCTTCTTACTAATCCCCAGTGGTCAGGGTGTTCATAATGGTTAATTTTATGTGTTAACCTGTATAGGCCACAGTGCCCAGATACTTGGTCAGGCATGATTCTGTGTGTGTGTGTGTGTGTGTGTGTGCGTGTTTGGGTGAGATTAACAAATTGGTGGACTTTGATAAAACAGGTGACTCTCCATAATGTGAAGGAGTAGGCCTCCTTCAATGAGTTGAAGGCCTAGAGAGATCAAAAGGCTGACCACCCCTAGAAGACAGTAAGGAATTCTGCCAGCAGACAGCCTTTGGATGAGAGCTGCAATGTTAGATCTTCCTTGGGTCTCCAGCCTTCCAGCCCGCCCTGCAGATTTTGGACTTGACAGACTCCGTAGTCGCATGAGCAATACCGTAAAATAAGTTTCTCTCTGTATATACTCACCTTATTGGTTCTATTCCCCAGGAGAACCCTGACTAATAGAGGGAAGATCTGGTCCTAAGCAAAGGGAATTTTGTTTTCTCTCTCAAATATCTCACCTATTTTCCAAGCACACTCATTATCCTCATTCCTTGAAGATAATGGATTCCCAGAACTGGCCGCATAAAAGGAATAAACTTCAGAGACAGAATTGGTACTGTCATTTTTTTTTATATTAAATCACTGCTAATCCTCTAGAGACAGTGCTTCCTTACTTTGTTCCTTTGTTCATTAGCCCAACGGGAAGACCTAAATGTTCATCATCCTCAGCAAACGCCAGCTGCATGTTTAGGCCTTTCTTGATCAGCGGTCAGATCATGTTGTCCTCTGCCCCCAGTTGTCTAGGTTTCCTATCACATTCAGAGGTAATGCCACAGTCTGTGCCATGATCTACAAGTCACTCTGTAATCTACCCTGTATCACCCTTCTGACCTCATTTCTTTTTCTTTTTCTTTTTTTTTTGAGACGGAGTCTTGCTCTGTCGCCAGGCTGGAGTGTAATGGCGTAATCTCTGCTCACTGCAACCTCCGCCTCCTGGGTTCAAGCGGTTCTTCCACCTTAGCCTCCCAAGTAGCTGGGACCACAGGCATGTGCCACCACACCCAGCTAACTTTTGTATTTTTTAGTAGAGACAGGGTTTCACCGTGTTAACCAGGATGGTCTTGATGTCTTGACCTTGTGATCCACCCACCTTGGCCTCCCAAAGTGCTGGGATTATAGGCATGAGCCACCGCGCCCAGCCTTCTGACCTCATTTCCACCCCACACTCTGCTCCAGTCCCATGAGCCTGCTTGCTGGGCTCACCACCCTAAATACTCCCACCACAGGGCCTTTGCACGTGCCTACTATGGCGTGACCTCTAGATACCCACATGACGCACTCAGCTTCTCAGATCTGTGCACCAAGGGTATCTCCTCATGGAAGTCTCCCTTGTTCACACTGTCTCTTCTCCATTCCTGCCGTTTCTGTGTCCTGTCCCTATTTTGTTGTTTCTCTTTGTGCTTATCACCTCCTGATAAACTATAACTTCGACTTATTTAACTGTCTTCCCACCCCCCAGAATTAAAACTCCGTGAGAGCAGAGATTTTAGCCTATTTTGTTCATGGTTGTATTTATCTGTTTTGGTGATGGGCTCTGGTGCCTCTGGTATTGTGGTGAGGCCCGGAGACTTGATGAATGAATGAATGGACAAGTGAATAAATGACTTCAGTCTGTCTTCGGCTTCCCGTATTATCTGTCCTTCATTCTGAGCTGATCTCTTGAATCTTGGTAGCCTGAGATTGATGCTGCCTCCTGTTCATATATACATGAAAATAGGGAGGTAAGTTTTATATGCCAGAAATCTCTGATGGCCACCATTTTATTAAAGGTCTCTAGCTGAGGACAGAGCCTGTCTTCGTCTCTTCTCTCCGTCAGCCACTCCAGGGAAGTGTCCTTGTCAATTTGAGGTGAGAACGCTCAGAACAGGAGTGTGATACACAAATTCACATGCTGGCCAGGGCAACATTTTCTTTCTTTTTGAGAAACAAGTCTCACTCTGTCACCCAGGGTGGAGTGTAGTGGTGCGATCTCCTCTCACTGCACCCTCTGCCTCCCAAGCAATTCTCCCTGCCTCAGCCTCCTGAGTAGCTGGGATTACAGGCAACATTTTCAAGTCGCCGACGTTATTTCTGAGTGGTCCCACCGTCCCCTGTACCCATATGCCTCTTACTTTCAGGTGAGATACAGGAGGATCTCCTTCCTTGTAGACAGTAGATTCTCAAAACTGACCGCATTAAAGGAATAAACTTCAAACACAGACCAGAATTCTGTTGTAAATAGTGAAAAAAATCCTAATATCCTTATGTAAGGAAAACATGCTTATATTCAGTTCACTTAATAGAAGAATTACTGGAATAATGGGGACTGACCACTAATGAGCATAAGGAATCTTTTGAGTGGCTGGAAAGATATTATAATGAAGCATAAGATGTGACTGGATCTGTGTGTTCAATTATAGCATTAGAATTTGTTTTAAAAGTGATTTACTTTGTCTGTTATGGTGTTGGCTTCCTTCTTAGGTTTTCATCTAGGCTCTTGGAAGTTCTAGGTTTACACCCTTAAGGGGACAAATATCTCTCTCCCAAAATCCCAGCAAAAGTCATACTGTGTTTCATTGGCTCTGTTTGTTACACGTGCGAGTTTCTGAACCATTCAACCCAGTCAACAGAAAACAATGTGCTCTAATTATCCTACAGCCAGGGAGCCATGGGCTAGAACTGGGATGCAGAGAAAAATTTGGATGTTGTTGCCAGAAAAGGGGTGAATTATTGAGACCAGAAAAAGAACACTATATATTCCTACATCTCCAGTTTTGAGAGTGTGACCAACACAGTTCACAGGAACGTAGAAGAGTCATGCAAACAAGTTGTATCTCTTTCTTCCTCAGACCTCTACTTGGGTTAGTAGGTGTGAACAGGAGGCAGCACGAAGATGTGTTTCCTAATTGACTTTATGTCATACTTTCCTGAAACCAAGGTTCAGCAAACATCACTTATCACTCAGCTGTCCACCCCAATTGCCTTCAGTATCAGAGGCAAAATAAGACAGGTGCAAGAGGTGGGCCAAGTACCAGTTGGAAGAGGAAGGTGAGATCTAAAACGGGTTTGTTTCAGCAAAAATCAGGGCCCCTTCCTGTCCAGACAGGTCCTGTTTGGGAGGCAAGATCAAGGCTTGGTAGCTATACGGGCCTGCTCCACCGTGTAGACATGGGAAAGCCGCTTACGGCATCAAACCTCAGCTTCTGCGTCTGTCACTGGGGCTAGTAAAATGTATCTCATAGAGCTGTTTAAAAAGGTCAAATGGCCTAATGTATATTTGTCTTTATTTTTCATTTGCACATTCTGGCTACAGTCTCCATTCTTCTCTGTCCTGCTCTGAACCCTAGGAGCCTGACCTTGCAAATGGCAACTCCTGGTTCCCATATCTGCTGGGTTCCATGGGGGTTGACCAGTGGGAGAATGGCAGGAGATTGGAAGGCAAGAGAAAGGAGAAGCTGGAATATTTGTTCCCCACTCGCTCTTTGTTTGGATCCATCTCTGACTGTGCCTTTGTCTCCCCATGACTCTTAACTCCTGTTGGGTGGCCTCCGTTCGAGATTCCAGCTCCCACTGACTGTCAGGAACACTCCCTTCTCCACTTCGCCCTTCAGATGAAGATAATGTCTCACTATTTCTGACCTCTAGGTACCTAGCCTCATTATTTCATTTCTTCCATAAGTAGTTTCTTCATAAAAGTGACTTTGAACCATTGGAGTTGGATTCTCTTTCCTCCTGAGGCTGACACTTATACAAATAAAAATTACTCATACGTAGTGAAAAATGGCTGGAGATTTTGTTTTGTTTTTATGTTTAAACAAGCTTAAACATGTAGAACATTTCAAAAATAGGTACCTAGAACTTTTGTCCCATGAACCATCTCAGAGTAACTGGCTGAGTTGATGCTTTATCACCCCTGAATATTTTGTTGTGTGTTTCTTACAAACAAAGACATTATCTTGCAAAACCACAAGATAACATCAAAATTAGGGAATGACCATTGCTCCATTATTACCACACAATACTGTTGTATTACTCTGGTTTCACACTGCTATAAAGAATACCCCTGAGACTGGGTAGTTTATAAATGAAAGATGTTCAATTGACTCACAGTTCTGCATGGTTGGGGGGGCCTCAGGAAACTTACAGTCATGGCAGACAGCAAAGGAGAAACAAGTACATTTTTTATAAGGTAGCAGGAAAGGGAGGAGGCAAAGGGAAAAGAATCCCTTGTGAAACCATCAGATGTCGTGAGAACTCACTCACTATCGTAAGAACAGCATGAGAAAACCACCAACCCCCTCCTCGTGATCCAGTCACCTCGCGCCAGGTCCCTCCCTGTATACATTGGGATTACAGTTCGAGATGAGATTTGGGTGGGGACACAGAGCCAAAGCATATCAACTGTTGCTCAATAATTCATAGCAGAAAGATCTAAAGGACTGCACATTGCGGTTAGTTGTCATGGCTTTTTACTTTCTTCATTTTGGTCTTCCCTGGAATTTTATGACTTTGACACTGTGGAAGCTTACAGGCTAGTTATTTCGTGACACGTCTCTCCATTTGGATTTGTCTGATATTTCTTTCTGATTAGATTCAGATGCTACATTTCAGGCAGGAGTGCTCCAGACAGGATGCTCTGCTGTTGTCTTTGCGTTTTATCGGGTTGCACGGGATTTAAATGTGTCACAATATTAATGATGTTCTCTTTGATCACTTGATTAAGGTGGTGGCAGCTGGGCTTTTCTACTGTGAGGTTACTCTTCTTCCCTTTGAAATTAAGAAATATTTGGTGGAAAGATGTTCAGAGTCTATGTGAACATCCTGTTCCTCATTAGAATTTCAATATTTCATTTATGAATCTCTAACAGGATGGGTTCCTGGATTTCTGTTATGCTCTGTGGCTTACATTTTATTACTATAACTGTTTATTTTGATGCTGACAATATCACAGGTTTTGCCAGTGGGAGCCATTTTATGACAACTTCTGTGTTATCTGACACGTCCTCCTCCTCTAAGCACTGCCTTGCTTTCTGGATATAGGATCTTCCAGGCTCATCTGTACCTTTCCTCCCCTAGTCTTAGAATCAACTCAGTGTTTAGTGGGGAAATGGTATTTAGACACCAAGATCCTGGCTCTACATGTGCTCATGACTAGCGGGGTGCTCTAGGTTCACTCAGTGGACAGAGGCAGGAAGCCATTGTGCATACATTGGCCTTTCTCTCTTCCTCTCTCATTACCTCTCTACTTCTATCTACTCTTCTATATCTAGGCATCTGTCTATCTACCAACCAACCTATCCTACCTATCTATCTACTGTTCTGTATCTATCTACCTATGCCTCCATCCATCTGTCTATTATCTAATCTATTTATCTGTCTTAAAAACCTTGAGTTCACATCGAATGTCTCAGATTCTCATCCAGCACAACAGGAGTCATTCTCGATTTCTTCCTTTCTGTGTTTGTAGCTCCCTTCTCCTAATCCCAGGCCAGGCCATTTCCCCTGCCTTCCCCACCTCAGTCTGCTCAGTCCCCAGCCCCTGATGCCACCTGTCCTCCTTGCCACGCCCCTGCCCCCTGCCCCAGACACTGAGTCTCCACTGCCTGCCTTGCTGGGCCTCTCCTGATGGTGTTGGGCTGAACTGTTCAAAGCAAGAGGAAGAGGGGCAGCATCCAGTTCGTATCCTCAGTTACATGAACACCATTATATTATCTGTTTAGAAGAATTATATAAAGTTCAAAGGAATGTGCTGCAACTTCTCTACCTCAAGATACCCATTTCTTTGCGGGTCGGGGCGGTGAATGAGCATTCTGACCGGAAATGACCATGGGCCCATGGACCACCATGTACTGACCAGCCATTCCTAGGAAAATAATGTGAGCAAATTTGCATAACAAGTCTCCTCTTACATATCTCTATCCTGTCGGTTCTGTTTCTTCATGGTAACCTCAGGAGATAAGCACAATAAGTTGCTATTCCTATAACTGGGGGCACTGACAGCATTCCTAAAAGGTACAGTGAATGATTGGCAGAGTCAAGGTCTGGACCTAGTGGGCCTGTTTCCATGGTTCTTGCCACATGTGCTGTGACCACCACGCTGTGAGTGTCCTCAAGCCTATATGAAGCTAACCCACATGAATCCAAGCCAGCTTTCCTGTAAGAAATAATGGCAAATGAGAGGTCAGCCGAATGCCTCTCCTCTGCACAGATTAGACTTCCCTGTAACTCTAGGCCACATAAATAAGACAATATCTATAGGGATAAAACATATCATGACATTAAAAGTCAATGGCTTAAGTTAATTAGGATTATGTAAAATAAGAAAAGGTTATGAATTTGGGAGAAGTTGTCATTTTAATAATGATAAGCCATTCTAAGGCTATGATATCTCATAGAAAAAAAGAGGAGAGTAGAACACAGCTGGGCATGGTGTCTTATGCCTATAATCTTAGTACTTTGGAAGGCTGAGGTGGGAGGATTGCTTGAACCCAGGAGTTTGAGACCAGCCTAGGCAATATGGTGAGACCCCATCTCTACTCCCAAAAATACACACACACAAATTAGCTTGGCATGGTGGTGAGTGCCTTTAGTCCCACCTACTTGGGAGGCTGAGGTGGGAGGATTGTTGAGCTCGGGAGGTGGAGGTTGCAGTGAGCCAAGATTGTACCACTGCACTCCAGCTGGGGAGACAGAGCAAGATCCTGTCTAGTGAGGTAGAAGGAATAAGGCCCAGGGTTGTGCAGCACTGCAGGGTGACTATGATGAACAACAACTTGTTGTATATTTTCAAATACCTAGAAGAACAGATTTTGAATGTTCTCAGCAAAAAGAAATGATAAGTATTTAAGGTGATGGATATGCTAATTACTCTGATTTAATCATTACACATTTTATACATTTATCAGAATAGCATACTTTACCCCTTACATATGTACAGTTACTGTGTTTTAATTACAAATAAGAATGAAAGCAAACAAAAAAAGAACTCATTTTAGTAAATAAAAGTATCACCAACTTTTAAAAGATTAAAGAGTTTAATGGAGTCGCCGTGGGAAAACATTAGATTCTTACACACAAGTAAGAGAAGGGCAGGCAGCAGAGGAACTTTTACAGACAGGAGCGCCAGGGAAAATTGATTAAAAGAGGAGAGGAACCAGCTGGACCCAGGGGTTCACTGAAATTTGAATGGGTCATCAAGGACATATTCTTTCTCTCTCCTTCACGTACACATGTGCGTTTCCATGGAGGCTTCATTCTCTCATTTGGATTTTCTACATTATGGGAAATGTGGCCACTGAGAGCTGCTGGACTTCAGTTCTCAGGAAGGTCTTTGATTCCCTTAGCTTATACATGGACATTCCAGGAAACGACTCTGGCTTGCTTGGTGGAGTGTGGCCACTCCTGGATGCAGGCTGACAAACTCAAATACATCCATGGCCCAGGTTTACTCAGAAGTGAGGCACGTTGATTGGGCTATGATGAATGGGAACGTGATACTCTGTGGGGCCAGGGCCACTCCCACTGGTGACGGCAGGTTGAGTAGCCCTGGCCCCATAGACAGTAGTGGGTGTGGGCAGAGTGATTCCTAAGCCATATTGGTTGACATAAACCAGGAAATAGGGATGTTTAAATATGGAATGGCAGCTTTCAAGTGTTGACAACAAAATAAACAATTATTAAATGCTGTGTGGGACAAATAGTCTGGATTACGGCCTCAGGACAGTTTTTCATTTCTATCTTTGACCGCTCAACTTTCATGGAAAGGATATGATGCTAGAAGTGGCCCGGTTTGGGCACACAGTCACCTGAGGCCAAACCAGCAAGATCCACACAGACACTGAAGTTCCTATCCAATCCACGTGGCTGCAGTTTTGAGATCCCTTCCCAGAAGAAGGGATGTGTTGGTACCAAAAGAAGGGAGAGAGGGAGAGCCAGTCACACAAGATTAGTGTCCATTGAACAGGATCCTGCAAAGCTTGAGAGAGATGCAGTAGAAAGAGTGAAAATGTTGGTTAAGAGAATAAGAGAAAGAAGACCAGGAAGAACTATGTTATCTCTGCCAAATGATGCTGTTTCTCTGAGAAGGGCGGCGGCTTCGCCAACACTGCTGTGATCATGTCTGTGAGAAATCTTGTTCCTTCTCCTTTAAATTTTGCAGTCAGATTTTCCCAGCCTCAGCACTGTTGACATGTTGGGCAAGATCATTGTTTATTGCTGGGGAGGGGGAGTGTCCTGTGCAGGGCTAGATGTCAGCAGCGTTTTCCCTGCCCACACAGTTATGACCGCCAAAAATGTTTTCTGCCATTGCCAAACGTCCCTTGTGTGCATTGAGAACCTCTCGTTTAACTCCTGCCCACTGTGTATAAAGTACTTTCTGCTTGAAAACATTGTCTTAAATGTTTTACTAGGAAATAATGTTAGACTTTCAGAAAAGTTGCAAAAATAGTACAGAGTCCCATTTACTCTTTACCTAGATTCTTCCAAATGAACATTTACGAGGTTTATCATTATTTTTCTTATTAGCTGTGTCTGAGTGTTTCTCTCGCCCTTCTGTGTCTGCATATACATATCTATAGCTGTATCTGTATGTGTGTGTGTGTATGTGTGTGTGTGTGTGTCTAGGTGCAATTTTTCTGAACTAATTATTAACAAGTTGCACACATTATACCTCCTTCATGTGTATTCCTAAAATAAGGCTATTCTCTTATATAACCACATTATGTTGGTCAAAAGAAAATGGCACTGCTATGGTACTATTATGCATCTACCTGCTTTATTCAGATGTTTCCAGTTCTTCCATTACTGTCATTTAAAGCAAAAGAAAACAAAGTTTTTGTTGGCCCAGCATCTCATGATGTGTTTCCTTGTAATATCTCTTTTGTGTCTTTTCTTCAGAAATAATTTCTCAGCCTTTTTTTTGTCATCATAACTCTGATGTGTTTGAAGAGTTCAGGCCAGATTTTTTAGAAGAATGTCCCTCAATTTGATCTGTATTGATTTGGAGGTAATAGCTGCATTCATTTCGAATTGATCCAGCCCTTCTGGACACTCAGTTCTGAATTGGGATGATTGTGTGTTTGGTGCAGTCTTAATATCACTGATGTCCCTAGTTATCCCTGCAGGACCCACTCTTAATGTCCCCGTTATTGTGGCAGAAGGGCTCACAGGCCTGCCTGTAGGAAACCCTCCTCTCCTTCCGTCCCCTGCAGTTGTGTGTGGGCCGTTCTGCCCTGGCACGAGTAATTCCTTCTGTCCCTGCCTCTTTATCTGTGTGGAGTTCTGCTGCTGGGTTCTCCCCGGGACAGCCATGTGGGCACAGCTCTCTCCCAGGCAGCACTGCGGGAGGAGATCTGGCTCATAGTTCCTCCTGCATGACACAGAGCAGGTGGGAATTTTAACCAGACTTTCTGAAACGTGAGGGAAAACAGGGGCTCCATGTCACTGTGGAGGCTGGCAGTCTTATATATTCATGGGTCAAAGCCACTCTGGTCTCTGAAGTCTGACACATGCTGTTATAGCTAAGTGTCACAGGTTAAATAAGCCCTTTTATTTTATAACCTTTCCTTCAGTGAGGGTTGAAGGAAATTCACATCTTCTTGCTTCCCTCTCCTTCCCTTAATGTCCCCAGGATAGCCAGCTCTTCTTGGCTTTTACTGTCCTGGAGAAGACGCTTATACATGCCTGCATGGGTGCACCCCCCCCCACAGTCACACGCATGCGTGCACTCACGCTCATTAGTGCACACGTGCACACTCACCTTCACACATGCACCTTCCACACATTCACATACTCACACACTCATTAACACACATGCACATTCATTTACAACTGTGCCCACACAAGCACAAAGACTTGCACATGCTCGTTAACACACGCACTAATGCATACATGCATGCTCGTACACGCACACTGACGTGGTCACATACACTTACATACTCTCACATGCCCATTAATGCACATACCCACCTATACGCATACACCTTCTCACATGTTAACACACATGCACACTTATACACACACACACTCATGGATACATACACAAATGCAGCCTCATAAGTAGCCATTAGTTTTTAGCCACAAGGGAATCTAAATCTAGATTTAGGAATTTTAAAAGTCCCTAATTCCGTGGGGGCACAGTCCTGTCAGTACATCTATTTGCGTGACTAACCAAGACAGTGAACATCTTCATTCAGGTTCGTGGTAATTCACAGCTTTCTCCAGGAACACAGCGTCTGTGGTTTATAGGGGTGCCGCTGAAAACGCACCTGTAGGCACACACACTCACAACTCATTCTGGAGAATATTCTGAAAGAAAGGTAGTAGACCCAAGAGGTGTATTTAAAGTCCCCATCTCCAAAGACAGAAAATTGCTAGTAACTTTTAAATCAGCATTTTCTAATTTGCAGTCTGCCATGTATGATCCTCAGCAATTTTTGGCCTGTATTGGTGTCATCTGCACTCCCATTTACTTAATAACAGTTTTTCCCTTTTTCAATTCTTTTAATCTGAATTTTGCCCTAAGCAGTCATTTCCATGAAAGTCACTGTTTTACATACTAATTGCCTTTCCCCCAAAACATTAAGCTAAATACATAACTGATAGAATGTTTAAAGGTCTTTCTGTGTTTTACCCCAAATTCCCTCACATTCTGCATGCGCCAAACCCTGTCCTCAGGCCCTGATGCAGATGGGCAGGCAGGTCTGATATTGGCTGCTTTTCCTCCCTTGATAGAACCTCTGGATTGCCTGCCCTGTCTTATAACATGGAATAAGGGCTTCCAGAAAAGGTAGAGGAATGGCTTTCTGAAATTCTGAAAGGCACAGAAAGGAGCATTCATATGAAACCCAGCAGGGCACGTGATGCTGCGACACTGAGTTCATTCTCACACTGCCGTAAAGAACTACCTGAGACTCTGTACTTTATAAAGGAAAGAGGTTTGATAGACTCACAGTTCCACAGACTTAGTAGGAAGCATGACTGAGAGGCCTCAGGAAACTTGCAATCATGAGAAAAGGAAAGCAAGGGACGTCTAACGTAGCAGCAGGAGAGAGACAGAGTGAAGGGGGATGTGCTACACTTTTAGACTATCAGATCTCATGGGAACTCGCTCACTATCAGGAGAACAGCATGGGGAAAGCCGCCTCTATGATCCAATCACTTCCCACCAGGTCTTTCCTTTGACATGTGGGGATTTCCATTCAAGATGAGCTTTGGGTGGGGACACAGAGCTAAACCATATCAGACACTGAAGGTGAGAGATGCACTGCTCCCCTGGGAGTCAGCCTCATCGAATTGTCAAATAGGATCTCCCCTAACCAGGTGCACAATTGTAGACCAGGACACTGCTGGGCTTGGGCCCATAAACCAAGAAGAGGGCATTTATGTTTAAAGTTGGGAAATGCAAGTCAGCATTTGCCGACTTTAAACTTATATGCCCTTTCCACATAAATATAAAAATCCAGAGATTTTTCTCCACTCCTTCTCCCAGAGGAGAGAACACGATCCCTTAAAGACCCTGTTCTTTGTTCTCCAAGCCAGAAGAACAACAAATAGACTAACTTTGCCTTCTGTGATTCATTTAACAAAAAACGTAAGTGATTTCCCAATTGCATAATAGAAATGACTGAACATGCATTTTAATGCTAAAGCTACCCCAGGATTCTGATATATACACATCCCGCCACTCCCAATTGAGAATTGCTGGTCCAAATATAAGTGCACATCTTTTCCAAAAGGAAAGCCACTGAACTGGAGGGTTCTGTAGGTGAGTGTGCCGCCCTCCTTGTGAGGTAAGGTCCTGCAGCTCTTAGGCCTCTATGGAGCTGGATGACCTGAGCAGCAGAGGAATTCCCAGATTCTCAAGGAACATTCTTATGGTCTGAGACAGCTGCAAGGTCATCCCAGAATTCCCCTGTGAGTACATCCAAGAAGAAGTAAACATCTATAGAGATGGTGCAGACCTCCCAGGATTCAGGACACGAATAATGTTCTTTGAAGTCCAGCTCCCCTCGTCTGGTGTAGGCATCATTTTAACCCTATAGTGTAGAGTTTCTGTCCCGACACACTACACTGCCAGCAGCACCCTGTCTCGATGATGACAATCAAAACGTCTCCATACAATGCCAGGTGTCCCCTTCCGCTGGATAGGCAGATGCTGAGCGGCTGAGCTGCCTGCAGCCTGCACCGACTGTGTGAATGCAGCCAACCTGCTGCAGGAGGAGATGAAGCTGGGATACCCAGAACAGCAGAAATAGACAACAGGGAGAGGAGAGTGTGGGAGGGATTGGAGTCCCTGGTTTGGCTTCCTGTTTTCCCTGCTGTTCCTGTAACTCAGTGATATGCCCTGGAACATCCCCACTAAATACCGGTGCTGGTTCAGTGCCTGCCTTTCCAACCTCAGATCCATCCCGTTTCTTCCCCTGCTCACTTCTGGATTATAGGGAACCGCATCTCCCAGATTCCCTTGCCTTCTGGCTTCTGGACACATTCTCGTCCCCTCTGAGGCAGTGGAAGAAGAGGAGGGAGACTGAAGCGGGGAAAAGCCACAGTGTTTCTCCCCTTTTCTTGCTCTGCTTCCTGGACTGCCTGCAGTGGTGGCAAGGGCTTTTCAGGAGCCCTGGTTGACGAGAGGCAGCCTCTGCGTGCCATGTCCTGGTGTGCACCCTGCCCTGAGGGTGGCCTCGGCCCCCAGGAACCCCCTGGGATCCATCGTTCTTCCTCCCCTAGGGCTGCAGGGTGCCCTACTGTCACTGGTATCTGGGTATCTCACCATCCATCTCTGCTTTGTAACTCTTGCCTCACTGCATAATCAATGTTTAGACCCTTCTGTTGAAGTAAATACAGTAATTTCTGTTTTGTTTTGTTTTTTTCTTCTGGCTGAATTCTGACAAAATATCCTTTATTTTCTTGTGCACATTCAAGTTTGTTTTCTGTTTCTTGTAGTCAAAAGAATCCTGGTCAAAAAGAATGAAAGACAAAACTTAGAGGAAAGCCTTGAAAACAAAGCATGCCTCCCTCAGATTCCTGCTGTGTAAAAGGGAGATGGGCCCGCGCTCCTTCACATGAACCTGTTTTTGTGTCAGTTAAAAGGAGGTTGACAATACCTGCCCAGCTTCCTCACCCAGCAGTCGTAAGAAATGAGTTTGTCTGTGTTTTTCACTAACTTGTTCCAGTAGAAAGTAAGCTCCTCGTGGGCGTAGATTTTGTCTCTGTTATCAGTTCTGAAACCTTAGTACCTAGATGAGTGCTGGGCACACAGCAGGTACTTTGTAAGTATCTGTTAAGTGTACTTAGTACCTAGGTACCCTGGTACCTAGATGAGGTTCTTCCTAAGTGTCTGTTAAGTGTACTTAGTACCTAGCTACCTTAGTTCCTAGATGAGGTACTTCATAAGTGTCTGTTAAGTATACTTAGTACCTAGGTACCCTTGTACCTAGATGAGGTACTTTATAAGTGTCTATTAAGTGTACAGTAAGAACTGTGGATCATGACTCAGTGGAATTGACTTGGTGGATTGTTGCTGTCAGCAGTTTTTTTTTTTTTTTTTTCGTAAACAGAATAGCATAGAAACTCTATTCCAAATAGAGTACATTTTACATGGTATGTCTGCGTTTTCTGTGTTGGTATAGGGGTGTGTGTGTGTGTGTGTGTACACAAGCATGTGTACCAACTTGTGTTGGTGATGTGATTCTCACAATAGACCTTGATTTTCAAAAATTTGAAAGCCAGAGAGCAAGATAACAGGTTGGCTTTTTGTGAACAGTGAGGAGCTGTGTAAATCTGAACCTGCAGGGTCTCCTGGATGGCTGTCAGCGAGGACAGAAGATCCTCTTTAAAAACGGGGTCCAAACTCCCTCTGCTCTCATTTTGCACCTCTCCACAGTATAAACCCTCCTTTCCAGCCATTCCAAATACCTTAATTCCCTCATCTCAGGAGGCTGTTTCATTGCAGACATTGCTGCTTGTTCACAAACTTAGGTACTTAAAAAATATTTTGTCATGACTAATAAAAGTCACAGAGTAAATTGGACTTATTTCTTCTTTTTAATGCAAAATATAATTCCCTCCACCTGATTGTTTTGCTTAATTGTACACATCACCCACTGGGAGCCTAGAAAACTTGTATTTATTTCTAGAGCTACCTCCATACAGAATTTCAAAGAACCTCAGGACACTTGAGGATTGGTGTCCAGACAGGATGAATCATTTCTTCTTCAATCAGATTTTTTCTTTCTTTCTTTCTTTCTTTCTTTCTTTCTTTCTTTCTTTCTTTCTTTCTTTCTTTCTTTTTTTTTTTTTTTGCTGGGGGATGAAGATGCTTGAACTTGTTTTATTTAGGGGAAAAATGGAATCTCTTTGAGCTCTTGATCTCCGTTTCTCAGGAGTGGAGCCCATTTATAAACTCTCAGGTTTCTCATTGCCTTCTTTGTCTCCCAACCTCCTAAGGTCGAGAGTAATTTTTTATGACAGAGTGGGCATTCTGGAGACAGCACAGCCTCCTCTGAACACACTGGAGTGTATATTTCCTGCATCCTCTTTGTCACCTCCCTGGGTTTTATTTTAATTGCCATGCTTTTCAAAAGCAAGATTCCTTTTAAATTATTCATGGTGGTATAATGTTTATGTGATCAGAGTAATTATTATAATTATGCATTGTGAATTTCATAATTAATGACCTCACTCAGATTTCATTTGGTGCAGAATATTTCCAAAGGGGAATCAGGTGATTGTGTCTGCTGGGGGAATCAGAACGAAATAAAATGGTGACTTAGCTTGGGTTTTGCAGAGCAGAGGGAACTTCAGTCATTCACTCTGGGGACTGGGGACGAGGCAGCATCTTGAGAAGTGGAAGGAATGGGATCTACTTTCAGGAGTTCACTAGAGGTGTCCTGATGCCCCCAGCTCCGCATCTTCATCTGTGAGCCACCCTTAGGAAGGTGTCCAAAGATGTCCTGGTAGGACAAGCCTAGCAGAGCAGTAAGAGCAAGAAGGGGAACGACCAGACACGCGTCCCCCTCCTGGTGCTTTTGAATGAGACTGGGGCTTACCACATTTGCAGAAACCACCCACCATGCTCAACAGCAGCAAAACCACACCCCAGGGACTCATGCAGCAAGGTGGCCCAAAAAGGACTCAGGCTTCAGCTGCCTCCCTCTCCCTCTCTAATTCTGGAAAGAGTAAAAAATGCAAGCCACTGGAGAAATGGCTAATGGCACTCTGAGCATGGGAAAGAAGTTGATATTTTATGATTGACACCTGTCTTAGACTGTTCTAGTTGCTCTAACAAAATACCAGAGACCGGGAAGCTTCTAAACAATAGGAATTTGTTCGTTACAGTTCTGGAGCCCAGAGGTCCAAGATCAGGGCCACAGCAGAGGCAGTATCTGGTGAGGGCTGGCTTTCTGGCTCACAGAGAGGGCCTCTTGCTATGTGCTCTTACAGTGGCTGGGAGACCTCTTTTATAAGGGCCCCAATCCCATTCCCGAGGCTCCAACCCCGTGACCTCATCACCTCCTGAAGGCACCACCTCCTAATACCTCCACCCTGGAGGGCAGATTTCAAGATATGAATTTTCAAGAGACAGAGATGTTTAGAACACAGCCATTTTGTAGTGAGATTTCAAATAATTTTATTTGAATGCCTCAATTTTCCTCATCTTTGACTTGTATCTGAGGAACCAATGCTTGGTGTGAGCCCTAAATAAAAATGCGTGTGTATGTGTATATGTGTGTATGTGTGTGTTTGTGTGTGTTTGTGTATATATATACACACGGATATATATATATATATATATATATACTTGTATATATATACATGTATACCCGTGTGTATGTATACAGAGAGAGAGAGAGAGAGAAGAGAAAGAGGCATTGGAGAGGGGAGAGAGAGAGAGAGAGAAAGGCATTGGGACCTGGGTTTTCCAATCATTGGAGGTTCAGGTTTTATAATTAGGATGCTTTGGGCTGTAAGTAATAATAATAATATGAATACAGTCTGGCTTAAATAAATGGTAAAAAAATGATAGATAGATAGATAGATAGATAAGAAGTTCAAGCTTCTTCATCACCCAGAAAAAAAAAATCTGATTGAGAAAGAAATGATTCATCCTGTGTCATCCTGCTTTGTAACACAAATAGATACCAGTACTCAAGTGCCCCAAGGTTCTTTGAAATTCTATATGGAGCTAGCTCTAGAAATAAGTTTATATTATATTTGAGACAGGGTCTTTCTCTGTTACCCAGGCTAGAGTGCAGTGGCACAATCATAGCTCACTGCAGCCTCGAACTCCTGTCCTCAAGCGATCCTCCCGCCTCAGTCTCGCAATGGGATTACAGGCATGAGCCACACACCCAGTCCCAAAATAAATATTTGGTATAGCTATAGCTGTTCACAAAGACCTTTCATCTGCATCATTCCCTCTCAGCCTCAGACCTACTTGAGGGGAAGGCAATTCCATTCCCATTGTATGGATGAGAAAACTAGACATGTATTGTCACATGGGAAATCAACGACTGCCTTGAATTTGTGATGTCCAAGGCATCCTCTCTGCAACAGCCTGCTACCTTCTGCTCCTTCCTCTGGGTGTACTTTCATTCCTTACCTGACCTCTTAGACTTTCCCTCCAATATTACTAATGTGCCTTTCAAGTCCTTCAAAAAAAAATTGGGGGCAACCTAAGGAAAGAAGAAAAATATGAGCCCTACATAAACTTCTGCTCAGTGATCAGAGACAAGTCCAGTCCAGTCATATTTTTCAGTTTTAAGCACTAACTAGATTTTAAAAAACGTCAGTGTTCTCCTGTTTCCTTCTTGGTCCTCGTAGAATAGTGTGTGTGTTTCAGACCGTATTTAGTTGTGCGTTCCTCTTTCTCTCTGCTCTGTCATTTCTTGAAGACAGGGGCCTTTCCTTATTACTGTCCATATCTTCAGGATGTTATGGGATATTCAACACATAATAAGGAGCGAGATGCATCTTGCAAGAACGAGTGAATGCTGTTTTTCTCTGTACCTCCCCTTGCCACCCTTTCTTCCTTGCATCCAAGTCCCTTGTCTCTTTTTGTCCTCTGTATTTACTGAAGCAGCACACTTGCTTTGAGAATATTTGCTGATTTGAGATGCAAAGCTGATGGCCTGAAGCCTGAACTCAGAAGACAGGACTCAGGGCTGATCTAGCATGGAGACCTGGGTTTCCCAATCATTGGAGGTTCAGGTTTTATCATTAGGATACTTTGGGCTGCAAGTAATAACAACGTGAATACAATCTGGCTTAAATGGTAGGGAAATGTATTATCTTAAAAACCAACTCCAGCAGCAGGGCGGTTTCCAGGTTAATTGATGAAGCGGCTTATTGTTCCTCTTCACTATCAAAGTCTTTCTGTCTCTCCCGTGACATCCTGAGAGCTGGCTTTACCCCAGGACTGGTTGTTCTCATGGTCACAGGAGAGATGACATTGGTATTTAGGGTGCATGATTTATATGTTTATGGCTAGAAGGAGTGGCTAGCTTTTCAGGGGTTTCTCTCAAAAAGAAAGGGCCAACCCACCTTTAGTTTTCTCTCTGTGATCCTGGTCATATTTAGAGCACAGAGCCATTCTGTAGCCAGTTACTAGCAAGGGAGCTGGATTCGCCTTAAAGGGATGGCTAGAAGCACACTTGGAACTGAGAATGGAAGTTGTCTTCAGTCAGGTTCAGACTGTGAGTGTGGTGAGGAAAAAGATGGCGCAATACAATCAGGAGTATCCAAGGAATTCATGCTTTTCTTTAAATTGATGGCATTTCTTTAATTTAGCAAAACTGTTTTTCAGACCTCAGGGTTTGATATACTAGTAGCGTTTTCTTCTAACCAGTATTAAAATAAATATATGATAATATAAATAAAAGATATTTATCTGTGTACCATTTTGGGAATTGCTAGATTTAGACTAGACTTCCCAACCTGCGTATTTCACCAAAACACACCCCGTGATCTTTGGACAACATGAATCCCGGGTTTTTATGGATGTAGAAAATACAGCTGTAATTCTGCTGAATTTTTTTTTCTTAATTGCAGAGTGCATATGTAAGTTTTTCCCTTTTTAAACTTTCATGATTCAATAGAAAGTAGCAAGAGTCTGTTTTTAGGGGCTGGACTGGCTATGTTTTCAGTTGGCACTGGCTTGAAACGAAGACCCGCAAATAGAATAAATAACTGCAGTGAAGGAGATAATACGGTATTGACTGTGTGGCTCTGGTTAATTTTCTGTGCTATGAGCACCATGCAGAAGCTGGGCTGGACGTGATGGCCTCCTGCTGATACGAGGCCAGTGGCTGTGAATATTGTAGGTTTGTAAACTCAGAAGGGGTTTAGTGTGCAGCCAGATTTATTTAAAGTCATAAATGGATTATTGGATTACTCCTTGGTCATGCCTCTAAGCAATTTACGGGTGCTATCGTGGCTTCGGGTCTCTAATAAGCTTGGCTCTCCTTGGGATGGTGACTGTCTTGCCTTAATTGATGTCGAATCTTTCTCACTTAGTTGCTCCTACTTGGGGTTAACATTTAACCAAGGCCTGCAAATGCTGGCTTTGAAGGCACTCGACTTGAACTGAGAAGGTCTGACTTTAATTCTGACCCCCTCACCCCTAAGTCTTTTCAAAGAGTGTAGCAGCATCTCCTGGTGGGCACAATTCTGTTCCTTTTTCTAGGATTCAGTATCTCATATGAGCTTTTCCTTCTGACACCCACATGATCTTAAGTGAAAACTCTATAAGTATAATTTAAAAAAAATTTTTAAACCCAATTATTTACCCTGGAAATGATCAAATTCCTTAGAGCCCCCATGCTTTGAAGATACATGATGGAGCCCTGCTCAGCCTGTCTGCAGTTCACAATTAAAATAGTACCGAGCCATCAAGCAAGTGCAAGAAAATCCAACAAAATATTTGTTTTCCCTGATGATGACTTTAATATCAAATGATTTAGAAAAATAATCCCTCCTTCTTGTTTCCCTGTTTTGCTTTTGTTTGGTGTGACAGCCTGTGGGGTAATCTCATGCTGCCTTTAGCTGTGAATGTAGCTTTAAAGGTTACAAAGCATTTTCCTCCTTTTATCCCATTTTATTTTCTCTCGTTCTGCCCAGTGCGGGTTCAGGATGCTGCCGAGGGCACCTGTGAGAATGCACATCTAATCATGTATTCCCTTGCTTGAGACTCCAGTGTGGCTCCCATTGTCCTAAACAGGACTGTCTGTGGTCCAGCTCCCCAGGCTCCTCCAAGCCCTCTCCTCCTCTCTTCCCCCGACCCTGTGCACTGCGTTTTGTTGAAGGTGCTCCTTCCTACAGGGCAACTTGTATGGTGCAAAATGTTCTTCCTACAAGGAGACTTGTTATGTTGATTTTTTTGTCTGTTTAACTTTTTTTTTTTTTTGGAAATACAGGACGTTGTGTAAAACCGTATTTAGTTGTGCGTTCCTCTGTCTTTCTCTCTGCTCTGTCATTTCTTGAAGACATGGGCCTTTCCTTATCACCTTCAGTATCTCCAGGATGTTAAGGGGTATTCAACAGAGAGCTTCACGTCCCCTTCACCCAGCTCCCCCGGTGATTGCTCGCAGGTAACTATAGTATGACTCACAGCCAGGAAACCAGCATCTGCAGGTGCCTGCCTAGTTCTTTGCCGTTGCATCCCGTGGGTAACTGCCTGTGGGTAGCAGCCACTGCTCTGTTGAAGACACTAAACGGTGCCCTCAGAGCCTCTCTCCTGCTTCCTCTGTGTCCTCACATGAAGACATTTGTTTGAGGGAAGAAAATGAACTTTGCGGATCAGACTAGAGTTGTCTTTGATCCACATCTACTCATGCAGAGGACCTCAGCTCATTTCTTTGGGGGAATGTTTTTCCCCAGCAAGAGTGGACCTAGGTCGCTGGTAGAGCACCTTGTACCTGTCCAGCATGGCAGGCATTTCCCTGGATGTAGATGTGTGCTCATACATGTCGTCCCCATTTAACTTGAAGCTCCATGAAGACGGGAGATTTTTCTCTTTTATTTGGTTGTATGTACTACCATTTTCCACATGTGGTATTGAATTTTTCATACAGTGTTGGTATCTAATGCTGAGAGCAACAGCACGTGTGTGTGGGATGAAGGTGATGACTTCCTCCTGGTGGCTTATGGTAGGATTAGTATGAAAGTCCATGTATCCTGACTCTGAGCCCCGTGTTCAACGTTTACCTTTTAACCATCACTCTGGGGCTTGGAAGGTGATAAATTTTCTGCAAACTCAAATCGTGCTAGAGATATTGGTCATGAGACTCGCTGTCCTGGGGGCTCTGTGTTGCCTTGGAGCCCTAATTTTTAGACAGCCATGTTTCATACCATGCGATTTCTGTCTTCTACACAGAATCCACATTTAAGTCGATCACAAGAAACACTTGATCCTTGGCTGGTTAATGCATACTTGGGTGCCTGGTTTTGAAAAGATGAGCTGGTCTCATCAGAGGAGCTGGTCCAGTGAGATTTCAAGTTAAGCAGTGCACACGGAATTCACCAGCTCTTGATGGCATGGCTACTGAGACGCTCTTAGAGAGAAAGTTGATGGTGCCAGTTCAAAGCACCCAGATGAGAACCAGAGAGGAGACAGATGATAACACAGAGAAAAACAGAGGTGTGAGAGAGTAGATGTTGTCTTCCTCTCAACCAGTGGGAGAAGAGAAAATTTGAAATTTGAAAACAATTCTAGATTGTTTTTCTCATAGAGAAAACATTTGGTAGAAGGCTGGAGAGAATCGGGCAAGGGTGTGCAGTTGGGTCACATTAAGGAAAAGGTTTGTGAAATCCTGCTGCCGAGGGTCTCCAAAGCTTCCTGCAGCCCAGATTCTTCCTCCAGGTCTCCACTCTGTGAGATGTGGTCCCTGCCTCTCTCCCCTACCACGTGACTGCAGGTGGGTTCACATAACGCTAAGGTGTTAGCACTGAGCTGTGCAGGCACATCCCACATCCCACACCAGGAAGAGAGCAGGAGTCAGGTGCCAGGCGTGCCCACATTTAAATATTCCGTCCGTATAGCCTAGACACACTCAGCCAGTGTTCAATACTAGACTAGACACAATAAGAAATGTAGAACTCAAGACGTGTAAGAGCGAGGGTAAACATGTTTGGGCGAATCCGTGATCAAAGCAGGTGGTGCTTCAAGAAGACAGCTGTAAGCATAAGCCAAGGTCTGCAGGTGGCTCCAGTGATTTTTTGTTCCCTGGGATTGGGCTTCTTTTGAAGACCTCCTAGCAGTTCCCCACTGGCTTTAAAAGAGAAACCTCTGTGATGAAAGACTGGGAGAAGTTCTCTGCTTTTCCTCCCTGGGTTATTGGTGGCAACGGGAAGGTGGAAGAGGATATGGAGTGTTGGCTCAGGTTCCAGCCTCATGAACTTACCTCCTTGAGCCTGGGACCTTCCTGAAAAGCAGAGTTCATGATTTTTTCTCATTTGAAGGAGGCGTTATGATGGGAGAGAGAGACAGACACTCCTTTCGTGTGTCCTTGTGCTTCCTACATTCTTTCTTCTGTGAACAAAGCTTTTCACAGCAGCGTTGTGGTGGGCACTCTTGAGTGTGTTTGCTTGAGTTAGTGATGCGTTTTCACTGAGAACTGTCAGCCTTCGAGAGGTCACTGAGCAGCCATATTTTCCACAAGTGATTCTGGTCTCGTCAGTTCTAAGAACCAGGGGTGGACTCTCATTCCCAGCTGGACTAAGAAGATGTGTTTCCCTAGAAATATGAAATCTTGGCTGATACCAGGCTCTATTTATGGTGGAGCTAAGCTCCTATTGAAAACTCAGGGTCCAGCTGTGTGGGGTGGCTCAAAGCCTGTAATCCCAGCACTTTGAGAGACCTAAGCGGTAGGATTGCTTGAGGCAAGGAGCCTCAACGCTAGCCTGGGCAACAAAGGGAGACCCCACTTCTACAAAAAAAATTTAAAAATTAGCCAGGCATGGTCATGTATGCCTGTAGTGTCAGCTACCTGGGAGGCTGAGGTGGGAGGATTGCTTGAGCTCGAGAGTTTGGGGCTACAGTGGGCTAGGAATTCATCCCTGCATGTCAGCCTGGGTGACAGAGCAAGATCCTGTCTCAGACAAACAACCAACAAAACAAATACCCAAAAAACTCAGGGACCATGGTACAACTACCTTTTACCATGCACACGGTAGAGAAACAAACAGTGAATGGAGGAGAGGTGTGCTGAGGGAAGCAGAAGGAGGAGAGCTTGGAGATGGGGGTGATGGAAACAGGCAAGAGGAAAGGAAGCGTGGGGGGGAACATCAAAGTCAGAGACTGAAATAGACACAGAAATGCAGAGGAAAGCAGAGACAACGGAGCAAGTTCTTGTTGCCTCATCCCAGTTAGCTCTCCAGCCCTCAGTCCTGGTCCCCGCCTCATTGCTGTGTTCAAGCTCTCCCAGGTAGTTGCCCCTTAAAATAAGTTTCTCTATTTTAAGAATGTTTGTTCTTTTACTTGCAACTCAAAGCATTAAAAATATCAAACTTTATTATTAGTGGTGTTAGTATTAGCATAGCCTGTCCTGCCTAATGCTTTCCCATCTTCTTTTTGGCTCTGGCATCTACAAATGACTGCCACGCTTCTGCCCCAGGAACCATGTCCCCCACCCCGCCTCCCCCACCACCAGAGCCAGAATATTTGCCTTGATTTTTGACGAACCAGGTATCAATGATGGGATGGTAGTATTTATAATGCCACCGTTGCCACCAAAAAAGGAAAGACATTTTCCAGGATTGGAGGAAGGAGTTCCATTTCACTTGTATTAGGACTTGGTAAACAGATGCAGAATAGGCCCAATAGTGGGATTCCAGTATCGCTGGTGTCCTGTTAAGGTAGCTAACTAAGGTATTGTATTAGCCCATTTTTTTGCACTGCCAGTAAAGATGTGCCTGAGACTGGGTAACTTATAAAGAAAAAGTGGCTTAATGGACTCAGAGTTCCATATGGCTGGGGAGGCCTCACAATCATGGCAGCAGGCAAAAGGCATGTCTTACATGGCGGCACACAGGAGAGAAATGACAGTCAAGCAAAAGAGGAAACTGCTTATAAAATCATCAGATCTCGTGAGACTTATTCACTACCAGGAGAACAGTATGGGGGAATCACCCCCATGATTCAGTTATCACCACTGGCTCCCTCTCACAACACGTGGGAATTATGGGAGCCACAATTAAAGATGAGATTTGGGTGAAGACACAGCCAAACCATATCAGATATAAATGGCTACACTCTGTCATGTATGTCAGATGGTCACTCAGCTTTGTGCCTGACATTGGCGAAGTGCTGGGATCAGAATAGAGGGTGAGAGAAAACTTTCTTTACTTTGTATTATATCGTAGGTGCCAAATAATTTTCGGGTCTTGGAAGGAGCTGACCACTGTCATCACAGTGTGGCTGATCTTATGTGTTTCACAAATCAAATGGGGGTAAAGGTATTCTATAGGCAGCAGTGGCAACACAGGCAAAATCAGATTACTTGACCCATTTTCAGCTCTGAGACCTACTCCTTATGTGGATTCCTTTGATAGGCATTTTGTTCCTCTCTGAAATGCCACTAAATGGACTTAGATGCTAAAATAAAATTTGCTTAGGACACTAGCTTTGTCCAGAAGACACAGTTGTTAATCAAATCCAGCCAAGTTAAAAGATGTCATGTAGCTCTTTTGTGTCACAAATTTGCTAGCAAGCTTTTATTGTTTATAGATTACTATGAGCTGCTAAGGGAAAACAAGGCTTCAAGAGAACATAACGAGTATTGAGAGACAGATACTTTTTTGGAGCAGCTTGCAAGGGAGGGTTAATAAAACATATCTACATGATACAATGTCAAAGCTTCAAAGCCTTTACCTTAATACATATGAAATAATTTATATGAATTGAAGATCCATGAGCTGAATGATGATGGTTCAGAGTTGAATGGATTAACCCTGGTGAACTGTTTCAAGAGGGTCTTTTCGAACCATCATTTGCAGATATTTTGGTCTTCTTCTGGTATCAGTTTTCAGATACCCCAAATAAGGCTCATAGCCAAGAACTTTGGAAGCATCTTTGCACCCTAGAGCAATGTATGCCCCCACCTGACCTCCAGCTGGTATTCTCCAACCTGAGCCAGAATCAATCAATCAGTGATGGGGAAAATGAAACATGGGGACACAGCTTTGCCTTCTTAGGATATGTATCCATTTTTTATTACTTGGGTGCCACAGCATTAATGATGCCATGTGAATTCAGTTTTTTCCTTATGGGTATTAAAACAAAAGTAATCATTCTATCTACTTGTTGAAGCAAACAGAAATTTATTCTTTTAAATAAAGGACACAACAACAGCAGGAATACAAACTTTATCAGTAAAAATCGGTCCAAGTTTTAGTGTCTTCAGCACAGTCTCAGGCTGTACCTTGCATTTTCCTTCTTCCCTTTGATCTTTCACAGGGCGAGTTTAGAAGCAGATATTCTGATAGTGAAGCAATGTAGGGATCCACTGTGACTGAGCCTGATTCCAGAGTTTTCTTTCTTTGGGACGAGGGAACAAGAATTTTAATTTACTGTTTCTGCAGAATTTCAAACCTGTCTCTCAAAATAACTCCTGACCACTTATTCATTGGTCAATTCAAGCAAATGATATGTCTGTTTATCCAATTAACAAAAAGCAAAAAGGGGTGGTAAAATACATCTTGAACCTTAGGCATCAGCAGACGTCTGCAGGTGGAACTGCTGTTCTCAGCGTTGCTTGCTGGGGTAGACTGCAGAAATGGCAGTTGTTTTCCTCACTCCTGCTAGGCTTGACATTTTTCAGCTCTTACTGTCAAAAGGAAGAGTCTTATTTTTCCACCTCTTGCATACAGCAGGCCTTGTGATTGTGTTGGCCAATAGAATGAGGTAGCAGAGGCGTTGTGGAAGTCATTTCTGAGCTCAGACCTCTGGAGGTTTTTGCACAGTTCTGTCTTTCTCTGGAAACCGTCCACATTACCATGTGAGCAAGCATGGGTGAAAGTATGGAATTTGAGAAATTACCAAGGAGGGCTTCCCAGTGAAGGCCATTCTCGACCAACAAGACCCAGCTAATCTGGTAGTTGGGACACATGTGTGATCCCAGCAGAACCCAGAATTATGAGCTAAATGAATGGGCTATTATTATTATTTTTTATACATATTATTACACTTTAGGTTCTGGGGTACACGTGCAAAACATGCAGGGTTGTTGCATAGGTACATACGTGGCAATGTGGTTTGCTGCCTCCATCCCCCCATCACCTGTGTCAGGCATTTCTCCCCATGTTATTCCTCCCCAACCTCCCCACCCCCTACTGTCCCTCGCCTATTTCCCCCCGACAGATCCCAGTGTGTGATGCTTCCCTCCCTGTGTCCATGTGTTCTCATTGTTCCACACCTGCCTATGAGTGAGAACACGCGGTGTTTGTTTTTCTGTTATTGTATCAGTTGCTGAGAATGATGGTTTCCAGGTTCATCCATGTCCCTACAAAGGACACGAACTCATCATTTTTTTATGGCTGCATAGTATTCCATGGTGTCTATGTGCCACATTTTCCCTGTCCAGTCTGTCATCAATGGGCATTTGGGTTAGTTCCAGGTCTTTGCCATTGTAAACAGTGCCACAATAAACATACGTGTGTATGTGTCTTTATAATAGAATGATTTATAATCCTTTGGATATATACCCAGTAGTGGGATTGCTGGGTCAAATGGAATTTCGATTTCTAGGTCCTTGAGGAATCGCCACACTATCTTCCACAATGGTTGAACTAATTTACACTCCCACCAATAGTGTAAAAGTGTTCCTATTCCTCCACATCCTCTCCAGCATCTGTTGTCTCCAGATTTTTTAATGATCACCATTCTGACTGGCTTGAGATGGTATCTCAGTGTGGTTTTGATTTGCATTTCTCTAATGACCAGTGATGATGAGCATTTTTTCATATGTTTGTTGGCCTCATAAATGTCTTCTTTTGAAAAGTGTCTGTTCATGCCCTTCGCCCACTTTTGAATGTGTTTGTTTGCTTTTTGCTTGTAAATCTGTTTTAGTGCTTTGTAGATTCTGGATATTAGCCCTTTGTCAGATGGGTAGATTGCAAAAAATTATTTCCCATTCTGTTGATTGCCAGATCACTCTAATTATTGTTTCTTTTGCTGTACAGAAGTTCTGGAGTTTAATTAGATCCCATTTGTCTATTTTGGCATTTGTTGCCAGTGCTTTTGGTGTTTTAGTCATGAAGCCCTTGCCTATGCCTATGTCCTGAATGGTTTTGCCTAGGTTTTCTTCTAGGGTTTTTATGGTGTTAGGCCTTATGTTTAAGTCTTTAATCCATCTGGAGTTAATTTTCGTGTAAGGTGTCAGAAAGGGGTCCAGTTTCTGCTTTCTGCACATGGCTAGCCAGTTTTCCCAACACCGTTTATTAAACAGGGAATCCTTTCCCCATTGTTTGTTTTTGTCAGGTTTGTCAAAGATCCAGTGGTTGAAGATGTGTGGGGTTTCCTCTGAGGCCTCTGTTCTGTTCCATTGGTCTATATCTCTGTTTTGGTACCAGTACTATGCTGTTTTGATTACTGTAGCCTTGTAGTATAGTTTGTAGTCAGGTAGCATGATGCCTCCAGCTTTGTTTTTTTGCTTAGAACTGTCTTGGCTATGCAGGCTCTCTTTTGGTTCCATATGAAGATTAAGGTGGTTTTTTCCAGTTCTGTGAAGAGGATCATAGGTTGCTTGATGGGGATAGTGTTGAATCTATAAATTACCTTGGGCAGTATGGCCATTTTTCATAATATTGATTCTTCCTAACCATGAGCATGAAATGTTTTTCCATCTGTTTGTGTCCTCTCTTATTTCCTTGAGCAGTGATTTATAGTTCTCCTTGAAGAGGTCATTTACATCCTTTGTTAGTTGTAGTCCTAGGTATTTTATTCTCTTTGTAGCAATTGTGAATGGAAGTTGGTTCTTGATTTGGCTCTCTTTAAGTCTGTTATTGGTGTATAGGAATGCTTGTGATTTCTGCACATTGATTTTGTATCCTGAGACTTTGCTAAAGTTGCTTATCAGTTTAAGGAGATTTTGGGCTGAGATGATGGGGTCTTCTAAATATACAATCATGTTCTCTGCAAATGGAGATAATTTGACTTCCTCCTTTTCTAATTGAATAAGCTTTATTTCTTTTTCTTGCCTGATTGCTCTGGCTAGAACTTCCAATACTATATTGAATAGGAGTGGTGAGAGAGGGCATCCTTGTCTAGTGCCAGATTTCAAAGGGAATGCTTCCAGTTTTTGCCCATTCAGTATAATATTGGCTGTGGTTTTGTCATAAATAGCTTTTATTATTTTGAGATACGTTCCGTCGATACCTAGTTTATTGAGAGTTTTTAGCATAAAGGGCTGTTGAATTTTGTTGAAGGCCTTCTCTGCATCTATTGAGATAATCATGAGGCTTTTGTCTTTGGTTCTTTTTATGTGATGGATTACATTTATAGACTTGTGTACGTTGAACCAACCTTGCATCCCTGGCATGAAGCCTACTTGATTGTGATGGGTAAGCTTTTTGATGTGCTGTTGCAGTCGGTTTGCCAGTATTTTATTGAATGTTTTTGCATCTATGTTCATCATGGATGTTGGCCTGAAGTTTTCTTTTTTTCTTGAGTCTCTGCCAGGTTTTGGTGTCAGGATGATGTTGGTGTCATAAAATGATCTGGGAAGGATTCCCTTTTTTTGTGTTGTTTGGAATAGTTTCAGAAGGAGTGGTACCACCTCATCTTTGTATGTCTGGTAGAATTCGGCTGTGAACCCATCTGGACCTGGGCTTTTTTTGGTTGGTAGGCTATTAATTACTGCCTCAATCTCAGCCCTTCTTATTGGTCTATTCAGGGTTTCGACTTCTTCCTGGTTTAGGCTTGGGAGGGTGCAAGTGTCCAGGAATTTATCCATTTCTTCCAGTTTTACTGGTTTGTGTGCATAGAGTTGTTTTTAGTAATCTTTGATGGTAGTTTCTATTTCTGTGGAATCGGTGGTGATATCCCCTTTATCATTTTCTATTGCATCTATTTGATTCTACTCTCTTTTCGTTTTTATTAATCTTGCTAGCAGTCTGCCTATTTTGTTGATCTTTTCAAAAAACTAGCTCCTGGATTTACTGATTTTTTTTGAAGGGTTTTTTGTGTCTCCATCTCCTTCAGTTCTGCTCTGATCTTAGTTATTTCTTGTCTTCTGCTAGCTTTTGAGTTTTTTTGATCTTGCTCCTCTAGCTCTTTCAATTTTGATGATAGGGTGTTGATTTTAGATCTTTCCTTGCTTCTCCTGTGGACATTTATTGTTATGTATTTTCCTCCAGACACTGCTTTAAATGTGTCCCAGAGATTCTGGTACATTGTGTCTTCGTTCTCACTGGTTTCAAAGAACATCTTTATTTCTGCCTTCATGTCATTGTTTATCCAGTCAACAATCAAGAGCCAGTTGTTCAGTTTCCATGAAGTTGTGTGGTTCTGAGTTAGTGTCTTAATCCTGAGTTCTAATTTGGTTGCACTGTGGTCTGAGAGACTGTTTGTTATGATTTCTGTTCTTTTGCATTTGCTGAGGAGTGATTGACTTCTAATTATGTGGTCAGTTTTAGAGTAGGTGTGATGTGGTGCTGAGAAGAATGTATATTCTGTGGATTTGGGGTGGGGAGTTCTGTAAATGTCTATTAGGTTTGCTTGGTACAGATCTGAGTTCAAGTCCTGGGTATCCTTGTTAATTTTCTGCTCCTTGATCTGTCTAATATTGACAGTGGAGTGTTAAAGTCTCCCACTATTATTGTGTGGGAGTTTAAGTCTCTTTGTAGGTCGTTAATAACTTGCTTTACGTATCTAGGTGTTCCTGTATTGGGTGTGTATATATTTAGGATCGTTAGCTCTTCTTGTTGCATTGATCCTTTTACCATTATGTAATGCCCTTCTTTGTCTCTTTTGATCTGTGTTGGTTTAAAGTCTATTTTATCAGAGACTAGGATTGCAACTCTTGCTTTTTTTTTCTCTCTCCATTTGCTTGGTAAATCTTCCTCTGTCCCTTTATTTTGAACCTATGTGTGTCCTTGCATGTGAAATGGGTTTCCTGGATACAGCATACTGATGGTTTTTGACTTTTTATCCAGTTTGCCAGTCTGTGTCTTTTGATTGGGGCATTTAGCTCATTTACATTTAAGGGTAATATTGTTATGTGTGAATTTGATCCTGCCATTTTGATGCTAGCTGGTTGTTTGGCCCATTAGTTGATGCATTTTCTTCATTGTTTCGATGCTCTTTACCATTTGGTATGTTTTTGGAGTGGCTGGTACTGGTTGTTCCTTTCTATATTTTGTGCTTCTTTCAGGAGCTCTTGTAAGGCAGGCCTGGTGGTGATGAAATCTCTGAGAAATTGCTTGTTCATAAATGATTTTATTTCTCCTTCAATTATGAAGCTTAGTTTGGCCGGATATGAAATTCTAGGTTGAAAGTTCTTTTCTTTAAGGATGTTGAATATTGGCCCCCACTCTCTTCTGGCTTGTAGGGTTTCTGCTGATAGATCCACTATGAGTCTGATGCGCTTCCCTTTGTGGATAACCCGTCCTTTCTCTCTGGCTGCCCTTAGCATTTTTTCCTTCATTTCAACCCTGGTGAATCTGACAATTATGTGCCTTGGGGTTGCTCCTCTTGAGAAATATCTTTGTGGTCTTCCCTGTATTTCCTGGACTTGGATATTGGACTGCCTTGCTAGGTTGAGGAAGTTCTCCTGGATAATATCCTGAAGAGCGTTTTCCAGCTTGGATTCATCCTCCCCATCACATTCAGGTACACCTATCAAACGTAGATTAGGTCTTTTCATATAATCCCATACTTCTTGGAGGCTTTGTTCATTTCTTTTCATCTTTTTTCTCTAATCTTGCCTTCTCATTTTATTTCAGTGAGTTGATCTTCAATCTCTGATATCATTTCTTTTGCTTGGTCGATTCAGCTATTGAAACTTGTGTATGCTTCGCGAAGTTCTCCTGTTGTGTTTTTCAGCTCAATCAATTCATTTATATTCTTCTCTAAGCTGTTTATCCTCGTTAGCATTTCATCAAACCTTTTTTCACAGTTCTTAGTTTCTTTGCATTGGGTTAGAACATGTTCTTTTAGCTCAGAGAAGTTTCTTATTACCCACCTTCTGAAGCCTGTTTCTGTCAATTCGTCAGACTCATTCTCCATCTAGCTTTGTTCCTTTGCTTGTGATGAGTTGTGATCCCTTGGAGGAGGAGAAGCATTCTGATTTTGGGTGTTTTCATCCTTTTTGTGCTGGTTTCTTTCCATCTTTGTGGATTTATCTACCTCTGGTCTTTGTAGTTGGTGACTTTCGGATGGGGTCCCTGAGTGCACATCCTTTTTGTTGATGATGAAGTTATTTGTTTCTGTTTTTAGTTTTCTTTCTAACAGGCCTCTCTAGTGTAGGACTGCTGGAGTTTCACTTCAGACCCTCCTTGCCTGGGAATCACCTGCGGCACCTGCAGAACAGTAAGGGTTGCTGCCAGTTTCTTCTGTTATCTTCGTCCCAGAAGGATACCTGCCAGATGTCAGCCTGAGCTCTCCTTTATGAGGTGACTGTTTGGCTATACGGGGGTCAGGGAGCTGCTTGAGGAGACACTCTGACCCTTATAGGAGCTCAAGTTCTGAGCTGTGAGCTCTATTGTTCTGTTCAGAGCTGCTGGGCAGGTACGTTTAAGTCTGCTGCAATGGAACTCATAACTGCCTTTTTCCCCAGGTGCTCTGTCCTTGGAAGGTGGGGCTTTATTTATAAGTTCCTGATGTGCTGCTGCTTTTTTTCAGAGCTTCCCTGCCCAGCAAGGAGGTAGCCTAGTCACAGTCTGCCAGCAGAGGCATTGCTGAGCTGCTGTGGGCTCTGTCCAGCTGCTATGTGAACTTCCTTGTGGATCATTTATAGAGGTTGTTTATAGAGGTATAGTTAGAACTGCCTCTATAATGGCGGTCTGCCTCAGTAATGGCGGACTGCCTCTGTAATGGCGGACTGCCTCAGTAATTGTGGATACCCTTCCCCCAGTGGATCAGGACCGTCCCAGTTCCAGCTCTGCTTGCTGCAGAACTCTCAATCCAGAGCATTTCAGGTAGCTGGTCTTTGTGGGGGTGGGACCCGCTGAGCCAGATCACGTGGCTCCCTGTTTCAGCTCCTTTTTTTCAGTTGAATGGGTAGCTCTGTCTCCCAGGCATTCCACACACCAGTTGAACTGGCCACCCAGATTTCTGTGAGTTTTTGTGTGGAGACCCGCTGCACTGGCTGAAACAGCCATGCTGGAAACTCATGGTGCTTTTCAGCCCGGAAATCTCCTGGTCTGTGAGCAGTAATAACTCATTTGGAAATGTGGTGTTCACTCACCTTCTGTGTTGTTCTCGCTGGGAACTGCACCCTAGAGCTGTTCCTATTCAGCCATCTTGGATCTGCCTCCTCAATGGGCTTATTGTTTTAACCCAACCAAGTCTGGTGATGACTGATAACCCCCAGTGCTACACAAGGTCCTGAGTAACAAAAAGGTAGATTGCTGCAAAATATTTCTGAAGAGATAAACACATCTTTTAAATTTCTATTTTATTGAAACATTAATTTTTTTTTTCCTTTACCTGAGAACAAATGTAGAATCAAGCTTCCCCTACACATTCAGAAATGGCATTTGTGTGCATGTCAGATAGAAAGTGTGTGTGTGTGCATATGAGTGTGTGTGTGCATATGAGTGCGTGTGCAAGTGCATGCTCAGCTTTAGAAACAGCCTTTCAGAATCACTGGATATCATATATTTGGGGAGGCAGCATCTGCATATGTGAAAAAATTAGGGAAGATTTAAGTGCTGAACTCAGTAGTTCTGCCTCAGGGGCCATTTCAAACTATATCCACTCAAAGATCCCATAGTTCTGTAGGTTCAGAGGTGGTGAAAGGTGCATCTGGCCAGTCCAGTTAGGAAAGGCTTTTTTGATGGGACAGGTTGGGTGGAAAGAAAGATTGGTTTGGATGCTGTGGGGAGTTGGAAGGGTAAATTCTAACCTGGCAATGACATGAGCTGATATACAGAGGCTGGAGTTGCCATTGACCGTTACTGAGAGGAGGGGCAAGGAAAGGGTTGATTGCCAATCAGTTCCTGTTGGGGAGAGATGAAAAATGGAAAGCAATCTTTAAAAGCATTGCTTATTAGGCTGGGCTCAGTGGCTCACATCTGTAATCTCAGTGGTTTAGGAGGCCGAAGTGGGAGGATCACTTGAGGCCAGGAGTTCAGCCTCGGCAACAGTGAGACTCCATCTCTACCATACTAATAATAATTATTATAACTATAATAATAATAAATTAGGCATGGTGGCTCGACCCCAACTTTCAAAAGAAAGGATTGCATGTAATATCTCAGTTTGAAGAGTGAGAGTTTTATTTGTAAGGAGAAAGAGCCTTAACATTTTAATTATCTTGGTACTACCCTCATCTTGGCAGTTACTCTGTCTCCCCTAAATTGCCCGAGAGCTGGAAGTCCTGAATCCTGACCTTACTACCAAGCCTGAGAACTCAATCATTCTCGAAACGTTAAGTTTCCACCGAACTTTAGATGATTCTGTGGCCACGTGTTGTGGTTTTGTGGCTTTATTTTTTTTCATTTGAAATTAAATTATCTGGAATGACAAAACCACAGCTGTTAAACAGTGGGCATTAGATGACATTTAAACATCATTATCTTATTCTCTAATGGAAGAATTGGCTCATTATTAAAAATGAGACCTCCCGGCAGCAGCAATCTGAAGAATTGCCATTTGCAAATCACCTATTTTAAGAAGACCCCTGAATCTATTACTTGGTATTTTCAGAGAAAATGGAACATGAGCTTCATCTGCATCTGGATTTTTGAAGATGGTGCTGATTCTGACAGACCTATCTAGCATGGTTCTAATGGTTTGGTACCTGCCTATGTAGACGATGCCTAGAACCTGCAGTAGCCTGGTGATATTTACAATTACGAATGGACTCTTCAGAGATTATCTCAAGGAGTCTGTAATCCATTTTCAGGGCTTGAGACTTAATTTAGGCATTTAAAATCTCTGATTGTGTGCAGTTAATGAAGTCAGTCTGAGTCTTCCCGATAGTGCTGGGTTTGACACCAATGACAATAGATTTTATTTTCCAAACAGGTATGCAGATTTTTCCTCCCAGGAGAGACTTCCATTCTAGTGACTTCAGGTTAAAACATTTAGAAGTAAAAATTTCCGCTTGGAAAACACCTCTTTACCCCGTGAAGAAATTCTAACGTGTGATTTGGGGGTTTCTGCTTTCTCGTTTGTAATGTTATTTTTAGAAGGCTAAAGGCTAGTGAATTTTTGAGGTGTCATGTTTATGGGACAGCAGGATTTCTATGGCAGGTACCTATTTAGTTATTTTTAGTGCTCTGTTTTTTGAAGACTTCTAGAAGAGCACATAAAAGGAAGAGACCTTTGTCCACTTCCACTGGAGCTCAGCTTCCCATCTATCAATTGGATTACTGCTAGGGTTTTGGAGAAAACAAAAAATGAAAGAATCAGTGATAGTTCTCCAAAGTGAATTATTGCTGAAATGTGAGAAAGGTTTTTGTCCTCTCGTTGCCGTGTTGGGAAAAGCGTGGGTCTATGTTAGCATGGTTAACCACTGAGTGAACCAGCATTCTTTAGCTGTAAGCAAAGAGTGAACCCTAGCTAAAGAGCGTATGCACCAGCCCCTCGGCTTAAGAACGTGGCTGAAACCCCTGAACTATTATTGAAGGAGTCAAAGAAAGGAGCTATGTGAAGTCTTCCACCATTGCTGGTAGGAATGACCTCCTCCTTTCTGGCATCCGTAAGGTTCTGAATCTTTGGCAAGAATTCAGTTTCCCAGGATTAGTTCACACCCACACCCCTGGTTATATGGTACCATAAGAGGCAAGGAGCTTCTGGAAACCTTATCAGCTGGTTTCATAGAGTTACCCTCCCTCTTAGACTGGACAGAATTGGGGAGAAGTAATATCTTCTTCTGTCCCCAAAGTGGGGTGTTATCATGAAGGGAGAAAAGATATTGAGTTGTCAAAATGTACAAATATCTCCACTGGAAGTCAAAACATGTCTTAGAAATTCAGCAGTGTTTAAGTAAAGACACTCAGAATTGTCTGCACATAAAACTGTAAGCTCCAGCTCTCTGGATTTGAAAAAAAAGGAGGGGGGTGGAAAACCAGCGAAGCTATTAAGGACCCATATTTTAATATGCGTTATTACATTTCACAATTGTTTTGCAGGATAAATTTCTATCAGGTGACATGAAAATGAGGCCAGATATTTTCATAATCTCTTGTGACCCAAATGTATTATGAATTCCTTCATCCAGTTTTAATATAACTCTAAATTATTCCTCGATGTCTATTAATAATTAAGGAAAGCAAAAACTGTATTATCTCTTTAATAGCATTTTGACTTTTTACTTTCTTTTTATAATAGATGTTCCCAGTGCATTTCTTGCTATGTCAGGATTCTTAAGAACTTCAAGTCATCCTATTGCATTATTCTTATCCCCTTAATTTATGAGTTCTGCTGTCAAATGGCAATGGGTCCCCCCACTCCCACCAGTCCCTTCACCCCAAGAAGTCACTGCCCTCCTTGCAATGGGCCAACATCCTGCTTTACTTTTGGGGAGCTGCCTCTCCCTGTCTCTCAGTACCTTAGGGTGGGGTTCCTTCCCCAGGCCTGTCCAATGAGAGGCAAGGAATGTCTGTCCTTGGACTTTATCTGCAACAATTAGGAAACAGTACTTCTCTTTTCACCTGGCTTGTGAGTCCTGGAGCTGCAGGTGGCTGTCTTGCCTAAGCATGAAACTCACACGGTTGGAAGCAGCCTATGGTTCTAATGGCATCATCCATCCCAACTCCTAGATCCAGTCTCTTTGGGACCCAGACCCTTCCTTGGACTTTCCCACTGTAGGAGTCCATAATAGTCTGTTTTATACTGAAGTCTCAATGAGGTTTTTGAAATTATTATTATTTGTTACTGAATCTTATCAAACCTATCACCCTTGGCCAGTCCCTTTTTCTTTTAGTTCTAGGGATTCAGATTCTAGAAATGCATTTCCTGTTCCACATTCTGGAAACACATGGCATTGCAAGCTGATGGTATTTAGGAAGAGAATTAACCCTACCACAGAGACCAGTGCACAACAGAGAAACCAGAACTGTGTCTGACATGTTGCAGACACTCAAGAAACCTTTGCTGAGTGAATGGAGGAATGTTTGCAAGTCTCTCTCAGTGCTTCCTTGGGAAAGGGCTGCACTCTCTTCAGAGCAATTCCTTAGGCCAGAGAAGCTCTTCTAGGCAGGAATGAGCTGCAGATGCACTAGGGCTGGGGCAGGGAGAAGCAGTTGTTGGCCAGCCACTGTCATCTTCCAAGGGGAGCTGACCTTTATGAAGCATCAGCTGAGTGCCGTGCACACGGCTGGGGTTTGCTCTGCTGGTCTCTTCAGTTGCTCTCTGGTCAAGTCCGCAGCAGGAGACACAACAAATCTTCCGGTCCCATCACCTGCTGCAGAGGCTCTTTTTTCCTGTGAACTAATTAGCTCTCAGGTTCAATTACCTTGTCTCCCTCAGTCTCCATAGAGGGAAATGGTATTTTAAAAATGTGATGGTCGGGATTTTCCTCCAGCGGTGGTAACAGGAATGATTGTCATTGCTCTGCTGGGATGAGGGGAGTCTTTGGGGATATTTGGGGTATCTGTGATGACAGAAAGTAGAGGAGACATTTGGGGGGTGGGGTGGGGATCCAGGTCCTCACTCAAGCAGAAAAAGGATCTTTCAGTGACCTCCCATCATGGCACTGCCGACCTTGATATCTGGCAAGGCAGGGCTGGATGGAAAGGAGGCAGGTTCAGAGTAAAGCAGTATCGTTTTGTTTGAAAGCTGTGACCCAGGAATAAGAAGCCAAAATAAAGGAGAAAGATTCAGATCTTGCTTTTTCTCTTCTTAACTCTATGACATTTGGCAAGTCACCTATTCTTACAGATTCTCAGGACCTTCTTTGTGAACTTCAAATGTTTAGCACACAATAAGCACCGACACATGCATTTTTAAGTGTACAATTCAGCAGTATTAAGTGCATTCACAATGTCGTGCAACCATCACATCTCTCTAGTTTAAAAATGTTTTTATCCCCCCGGAAGAACGCCCCATACCCACTAATCCATCATGCTCCATTCCCTTTTTCCCCAGTCCCTGGCAACTAGGACCCTACTGCCAGTCTCTGTGTGTTTGCCTGTTCTGGAAAGTCACATAAATGGAACCCTACAGTATGTGATTTCTGTGTCTGGCCTCTCTCATTCAGCATCACTTTAGTTTCATCCATGCTGTAAAATATATCAACTCTTCTTTTTTTTTTTTTTTTTCTTCTATGCCACCCAGGCTGGAGCACAGTGGCGTGATCTTAGCTCACTGAGACATCCTCCGCCTTGCAGGTTCAGGTGATTCTCCTGCCTCAGTCTCCCGAGTAGCTGAGATTACAGGGGCCTGCCACCGTGCCTGGCTAATTTTTGTATTTTTAGTAGAGACAGGGCTTCACCATGTTCACCAGGCTTGTCTCAAACTCCTGACCTCAGGTGGTCCACCCGCCTCGGCCTCCCAAAGTGCTGGGATTACAGGTGTGAGCCACAGCACCCAGCCTCTCTTCATCCCTTTTTAGGGGTGGATAATATTTCATTGTACAGATAGACCACAATTTGTATAGCTACCTTTTGACTATGCAAACCTTTGACTGATCGAGAGGTTGATTCTACCCTTTGACTATTATGAAGAATGCTGCCGTGAACCTCCATGTCTAAGTATTTACATTTTAAGAATGGTGATGGTAAACACACTGATTATTTATATAAATTAAATGATATTATCAAAGGATGTAGAGAGTAGATTGGTGGTTAGCAGAGGCCAAGTAGTAAAATGGGTGTGTTAGTCTGTTATCGCATTGCTATAAAGAAATACCTGAGGCTGGGTAATTTATTTAAAAAAAAAAAAAACAGGTTTAAATGGCTCATGGTTCTGCAGGCTATACAGGAAGTATGGCACCTGGTGTCTGGTTGACTTCTGGTAAAGCCTCCAATCATGGCAGAAAGTGAAGGAGCAAGGGAGAGACAGTGGCTGGCGAGGGGTTTGCCATACACTTTTACACCACCTTCCATGACTCAGAGTGGGAACTCATTCATCGCCAAGGAGACGGCCGAAGCCATTCATGAGGAATCCACCCCCATAATCCAACACCTCCCGCCAGCCCCTGCCTCCAACACTGGAGATCGTATTTCAACATGAGATTTGGGTGGGGACAAACATCCAAGCTATAGCCACCAGTGGGGATGGAGAGAAGTTGATTAACGGGTATGAACACACGGTTGGATAGAGGAAATAAGACCTTGTGTTAGATAGATCAGCAAGGCGATTTTAGTTTACAGTACTGTGCGTTTCAAAATATGGAGAAGAGAAGAATTTGCTCCCAGAATAAAGAAAAGACGACTATGTAAGATGATGGAGATCCCACGTACACTGATTTGATCTTTACAAATTATATGGGTATATTCAGTTATCACATGTTCCCTGCAACTATGTAGATCTACCATGTACCAATAGAAAAAATTAAACTAAAAATTAAAAGTATAAATTATATGATCAAATACTATTAACCGTTATGTCAACACTATTATTCATATGAATACTAGTTATAATAATAGGCGTCTGGCTTGCCCACAGAGCTAATGAGTCAGACCTAGACCACGGCAGTCTGCACGCTCATTTACCCTCTCCACATTTTTCAGGCACTCTTACTGACAGTTTCGAGCACTCTGACAAGATAAGATCCACACTTCTCTCTAGCCTCCCCTTATTAACTCGGCTAAGCTGGATCTGAAGGTTGCACGCAGCATTGCCTCTCTTCTGTGACTGTACTCTTGTTCCTTGCTGTAATTATGGAATTGTGAGGTGTCACCCACTCAGGAAGCCAGAAGCCTTTTACTCATTGAGAGTGTGCCACAGGGGACCGATGCTGTGGCCCTAGATGAGAGCGACCCAGCAGGCTCTGGTCGGGAGGGGGCCCGCTTCTCTGCCTCTGTTCTCTACTTTTGTTGTTTAAAGGTAAAAGTCTGAAAGTGTTGCCATAGTGACAGCACCAGATGTTGATCAAGTCCATTAGATTTGCCCAGAGGTACGTTTAAGTCACCCACCGTATTTTCAGAACCATTCTTTGTTCCCTCTCTCCTTTGTGCAAGAAATGTGGCACCCCCGCTGGAACCAGGAGCCCCACGTGCTGCGGTGTGACCATCCTCAAATGGCGACTCAGTTCACGTGGTTCCTGGCTCCTCACGCTGCCTGCTCAAACCTTACCAAGCACGGGCCAGCGAGGCCCCACCTCTTCCCCGCGTCCACCATCTACATCATGCCCTCAGCTTCTCCTGACTGTCTCTGCACAGTATTTTTCCAGGCTGCCGTTGACTGTGCCTGGGTGATGGCAAGGGACGACTCAAATTCAGAAGCTGAGTCATATCCTCTGCTTATCTCAGATTGAGTTCATCAGGATGCTCAGTGGCGGCAGAAACCCAACTTCCAGCTGCACTGAAAGGGACGCTGGAGCGAGGCTGACTTGGTTGGCTAAGTCCTGCGGTGGAAGCTCTTCAGGTGCAGTGACTGGAGGTGTCCTAAGGATACCACTGAGAACCTTCCCTGCCTCTCAGTTCTGTTTCCTTCTGGGGTGCCTTCTGTGAATGTGAATAGTGTTCCCTCAAATCTCATGTCCACCCTGAGCCACAGAGTATGATCTCATTTGTAAACAGGGTCTTTGTCAATGTAGTCCGTTACCATGAGATCATACTGGATTAGGGTGCTTCCTTAATTCAGGGACTGCTGTCTTTTCTTTTTTTTTTTTTTTGAGACAAGGTCTTGCTCTGTTGCCCAGGCTGGAGTGCAGTGGCACAGTTGGTTCGCTGCAGCCTCACCCTGCCTGGCTCAAATGATCCTCCCACCTCAGCCTCCTGAGTAGCTGGGTCTACAGCCGCCACCACCACCACGCCTAGCTGATTTTTGTGTGTTTTGTAGAGATGGGATTTCACCATATTGCGTAGTCTGTCTGGTATCTTACGGGAAGGGAGAGGGAGACTCGAACACAGAGGCACACAGCGTAGAAGGTGATGTAGCCATGTAGGCTGATACGGGAGAGACACAGCTACGCACTAAGGAGCGACAAGAATTTCCAGCAGCCATCAGGAACTGGGAGAGACTCACAAAGCACACTCGCCTGAGAGCCTCCAGGAGAAACCAACCAAGCCAACACCTTGATTTCAGACTTCTGGCCTCCAAAACTGAGAGGATAAAGTTCTCTCCTAGTTTGTGCTAATTTATTATGGCAGCTCTGGGAAAGTCATGCACCTTTATTCGCAGGCTGATTCTCAGCCGGTGAAATCAGTGATGGCTTCCAGCTGCATCCAGCTTGCCACCTGCACACCAGCTCCGGAGCAGGGTGCTTTCTTGCCTTGTTTCTGTGTTTCCCCAGTGGAGTGGCTGCCCTGGCTGCAGGGCAAGTCCACTCCTCAGCCCACTCCATCCTCCCTCTCCTCATGGAAGGAAGAGGGGCTTAGTGCACAGAGCGGCAACCTAACAAGCTCAGCCCAAGCTGCTGCGTCCTTGGGCAGCCTCCAGCCTGCACGGAGGGTGTCTTCTTATCTGCTCTGGGGTGGGAAAGCAGGCTCAGGGCTTGGGGAGGTAGGTTTAACCCAGAGGACAGCACAGAGCCAGGCCTTCTGAACTCACCCTTCTGAAGCCACATCTCTAAGGATCCACTTTGTTAGTGTCAGAGCGGATGTTTTTATCTCTGCTGTCTCCTGCATATATGTAAGGAGAGCGCCGAGAAGCCAAGTCATCATCCAAGGCCGCTCAGTGAGGTTAAATGGCAGAATCAGCCTGGGCACCCTCGGCCTCTGTCGTCACTTTGGGAGTTCCCACCCACTATGCCATTCTGCACGCCATCACCCTAAGGCAGACCAGAGGCCCCAAAGCACCGGGAATTATTTTCCCAAAGGTGAGAAGTATCCAGTTATCGACTGGCTTTTCTTGGTCTTTATTAACCGTGAGCTGAGAACACTTGTGATAGGAGATTCAGGACTTGCTGGGCCACACAGCAGCAGACATTTCTTTTCTCCAAGGTCCTGCAGGACAAGGTTTCTTTTCACTGTGATTAACTTAGACCAATTAGGATCCAGCCCCTGGGATGGTGGATGGGGCCAACAGAGGAGCATAACTAGCTGGTCCAACTGGGATCTTGTTGGGAAGGAGGGGGGAGGGCTGGCGCTGACGTTGAGTATTTCTGCTGCACGCGGTGATTGCATAGCACAGATGCTGTGGGTAGAATTACAATGAAAACACTGTGTGTGGGTCAAGTCCATCATAACTCGGAGGACAAAAGAAATGGCCAAGCATGTGGGGATTAATTTATTTTATTATATTTTTCCCCTAAGAGAGTCTTTGAGTTCCCTCAAAAGAAAAGCCTGTCCCTCATTTGAGGCTGTTCCCTTTCTCCTGCAAGTTGTCTGAGAAGTTGATTAAATCCATCACTCACAGCTGAGAAGAAAGGGTGGGAAACCCTAGAAATGGTTAGAGTCCCTGGGAGACACTTGAACTTGGAATCTATTTAATAGCTCTTGGCACAAAAGCAAACAAGAATCTCTCAGAGATCAAAAGACTTTTATCTTACTCAGTGGAGAAATCTGTTACTTCAGTCACTTATTGTTGGAGCCAAAAAAATCCCTGGAGTGAGAAAAGAAGCAGGAAATGTGTTGTCCACTTCTGTCTTTATTGCGGATCAGGGTGTTTGGTGTTCAGGTGATTTCTGAGCTTTATAAGGAACAATCCTTTCTTTAATTGGGCAAGGCGTGAATTCACAGCTGCCCATCAAGCTTTCTATTCGAGGCTGTTCAAAATTACAGTTGAATGTGCCATTGATAGAAAGCTCCCATACGCATGTATTCCTTAATTTTTTATTAAGAGCCTTCCATCTGGCATTCAGATAGTAGGAAGTCAGTGGTATCATGGATGAACAGTGGCCCCCAAAATTCACGCTCACCCAGAACCCCAGAGTGTCACTTTAGCTGGAGATAGAGTCGTGGCAGATAGAATTAGTTGAGTTTCAGTGAGGACATACTAGATTCAGGTGGCCTCTAAATCCAGTAACTAGTATCTTTATACCAAGATGAGAGGAGACAGAGACACACAGAGAAGGGGCCTTGGGAAGATGGGCAGAGACTGGAGCCTGGGACTGCAGGTGGCCACCGGAAGCTGGGAGAGACAGGCACACCCTCACGGCCCACAGCAGACCCAGCCCCACTGACACCCTGGTTTTGGACTTCTGGCCTCCATAACTGTCTGAGGATGAATTTCCTTTGTTCTGAGCCACTCAGTGTGGGCACTTTGCTAGGCAGCCACAGGGAGTGAATTCAAATGGTTTTAAGAGGATTGAATGGTTGTAGAAGCTCATGTGCCAGCTGTCCAGCCTGTGAGATGGGAGATAGTAAACAAGAAAAAAGTAAATAAACGTGTATTTCAGAAGGATTCTCAAAAAACATTAAAGCAGGCCATGTGTTGCCCAGAGTCAGGTTGTGCTGGAAAGTCTATTTTAAATCAGATGGATGGTCTGGGAAGGTTCTTCAATGAGGAGACATTTGATAAGGGACCAGGACAGTTAAAAGGACTGGACACACGACCCTTGGAGGTGACATGCCCAGGCAGAGGGGCCTGTGAAGGTCAGAGGTACAAGAGAACTTGGTGCTTTCACAGTCAGAAAGAAGCTAGTGCGTCCGTGCCCCAGTTCCACCATGGGGAGAGGAATGGCGGGGAGGCTGCAGGAGTTGGGAGCTGCATTCCAGGTATCCGCTAAATGTACGTAACATTTACATAAAACAATAGAAAGCACGTGACAAGGCCTCACAGTCGGACTTGTACAGTGAAAGGTACAATTCGAGGACAGCTGATTTTTAAAATATGGAAGAAAACGGTGCCATTTCAGATGAGACTTGCCAGTCCCACCAGGGTAGCAGTAGCCTTTTCTACTCAACCAAATCCATTCAACTTTTTGGAAAAAAAATAACTTGAGTTTTCAGGTTGACTCTCTCCCTGCAGGAAAGGTTGGGAGCTTGTGTTGGCAGGACAGAGAGAGATGTGTGTCTCGGCCCCCAAATATGTATCCATGTAGGACCTCATGTGACCTTATTTGGAAGCAGCGTCATTGCAGATGTCATTAGTGAAGACAAGGTTGTGCTGGAGTAGGTGGGACCCTAATCCAGTGACTGGGGTCCTTATGAGGAGTCCACGTGCGGACCCCAAGAGCGACACAGACAAAAAGGCCACGCAGTGAAGAAAACAGAGACTGGAGTGATGCGTCTACAAGCCCAGGGGTGACAAGGACAGCTGGAGCCACCCGAAGCCAGGAGCACGGCCTGGAACGGATTCTCTCTAGAGCCCTCAGAGGAAGGGTGCAACTGCCGACACCCTGATTTCAGCCTTTGGCCTCCAGAACAGTGAGAGAATAAATTCCTGTTGTTCTAAGTCACCTAGCTTGTGACACTGTGTAAGAGCAGCCCCAAGGGACTAATACCGACTGGGATGCATTTTGAGAATCAAAAATAAATCCCCCAAGCAGGAGCAATGAGTGCTTTCACTGGTTTCTTTTGCTTTTGTTTCTTACGTAGGGTCAGAAGGCACAGTCACTTGAGCGGATTCGCCCACTTTCTCACTGATTCTGTTAGACTCTCTGTTCTAACAGGAACCCCCCAGGGGCCTTGCTGGTTCCCACAGTGGGGTGGCTCTGAGTGTGTGGGGTCCCACATGGGCTACACATCTCAGCACTGCTGGCAAAACTGCTGGGGCAAGGTTCCCTTCCTCCTCCTTCCTCAGTTTCCTTCCCTGCCACCTCCACAGTGGCAAGAAAGACCCGACGGACTTCACTGAGGATTTTTAGTTGATTTTGGAGACAGGACTTTTCCATTCCTGCAAGGGATGGGAGTTCAGCAGGCATCCCATTTAGAAAGGAACTGAGTGAGGGCCCACTGTGAAAATCTTTGGCGGAAACCCGGCTTTGCAATAGAAAACACAGCTGTAGAATGTTGGGGAAACAGGCTCTGAGGTTCTGTGTGTCACAGACATGCAAAGACCACGATACAACTTAAAATTAACCCCGTTCATGTCCCTCTGGTGTCAAGGGTTGGGGAGGAAGAGAGTGTCTCTCCCATCATTATTAATAGTTTTTTATTTGCTTGTTTTAAACAATTTTAATGTTAAATCATCTCAAGTTAATTTTTTGTTTTATTATTAATATTGTTATTATTTTGAACACACGTAGAGCATTGGCTTAATCATAACCCTTGTTCCAAGATACACTCCTTTCCTGGGGCCAACTGTGTCTCATATTTACATAGTTACTTAATTGTCTATTTTTAAATAGTGTAATAAGCACCTCGGAACCCACCACCTATGACAAAAGCTGGGACCTTAACAATATATCCATGTAACCTCCATTTTTTGAATAGCTATCACCCTTGTGTACTTTAAAATGCAGTTACGTAAATATCCTGAGGGCTTGATCTTTTCTGTTTGCTAAGTAATCAAATCTGTTTCAGGCATGTGTTTAATTCTCATGTGGGACTTTTCGGCTGCTCAAAACCACATATTCCATCATAGTCTTCTCAGAAGACTCTTATCTTCTCCACTGACCTGCACCAAATGCAGTTCTGTACTCAGTTTTTTTTTTTTTTTTTTTTCTTAAGCAAAACTTTCTCCTTTCTTAACTGATTTCTTTGAGGAACAAAGCCAAGAGTAACTGGGTTGCCATGTGGTTACATAATAAAAAGAAGTAAGAACAGACGTTCAGTAAACTCAACTGATAACACATTTATCTGCTCAAACCAGAAATGTTTATCAATTGTTTAGGGTTCCAGATCTTGGTACTGGATGTTCAAATACCAGATGATGAAACATGAAGGAAGAAAACTGGGCAAACTCACATCTATCAAGACACAAACCCCCCCACAAACAAGATGAGTCAAGCTGAAAAGAAAGTTCAATATAGTCTGTATTTCTTGTCTGTTTCTGTTTACATAATTCCCTTAGGGATTTTTTTTTTTTTTTATCAAAGGAATGTTTTGGAGGAGAATAAAAGTTATAAATTAGGCTGGGTGCAGTGGCTCATGCCTAGTACATCCCAGTACTTTGGGAGGCCAAGGCGGGCAGATCTCTTGAGGTCAGGAGTTCGAGCCCAGCCTGGCCAACATGGTGAAACCCTATCTCTACTAAAAATAAAAAAAGCCAGGTGTGGTGACACCCACCTGTAGTCCTAGCTACTAGGGAGGCTGAGACAGGAGGATCACTTGAACCCGGGAGGCAGAAGTTGCAGTGAGCCAAGATCACTCCACTGCACTCCAGCCTGGGTAAGAGACTAAGATTCTGTCTTAAAAAAAAAAACAAAAAAAATTTTATAAATTAGTGGAAATTGTAAAGATCTCAGAAACAAGTAAATTTTGGCTCTGCCATTTGTTTGTGCTAAGGTCTCAGACAAGACGTCAAAAATATAGACAGTTTGGAAGGAGGATACTGTGTATGAGTTAGTTTAGACAAGAAGTGTTTATTGAGGACCTGCTGGATGTCAGGCTGGAGCTAGGCTTTGAGGATGTAGTGGTGGAAAAAACAGACATGGTTCTCTCCCTGACTCTTACTGAGGAATGAATCAAAAACAGAAATTTGGAAAAAAAAATATTGAACTTGCCTTGTGTTTGAGGATAAATTCCTAGAGGACCAGTTTTGAGTTTCCTTTTCTTTTGTGCTGGACCACAAATGGCTCTTTATCAGTAATGAAAAACAGCTCCAAATTTCTAGTTCTCCAAATCACTGGAGAGCAGGTGCTGGAAAAGCGATGTTACTTGCATTTTCCTGGCTTTGTACATGTAACCAGCCTACTGGCTAAATGCCCATTAAAAATCATTTTACGGACTTAAATGATAAGTAAAAACACACACTCCCCTAAAGACTAATTTGACTTCCCAAAGGCTTTTGTACGAGAACAACAAGGGTCATTATGTGTTCTTGTGGTGCATGACATCACTGCAACTTCAAGAGTTAATTACATTCTTAATTACAGCTTTGTATTGAATTAAGGAAACTATCATGCATAACATAATTGAAACCCTGCTGAGATGGAGTCTGTTGCCAGCTAATTGCATGCCATTTTTTACTAAACTTTAAATAAAAACCAGTATTTCATTTGTCTCAGCTTTAATTAATTGACAGGAGAAACTTAATTGGGGTTTTATCAATAGATTGGACTTGTTAAAGTGATCACTGAGAGATGTGCCACATTCTAGCATAGCAGCCTGCAGATATTGAACTGGGATGGTGCTTTCGTGACAGTTAGGGAAAAAACCTGGGTAGAAGTCATCTGTTGATACAAGAAAAGAGCACTTCTGCAGGAGTCAGAAGTTGTGGGTCCTAGCCTTGCAGGGGTTCCTTCCTCATGATGACCCATGGCAAAAATGCTTCCCTCCAGAGCTGACCTCCCCTAGGGCTTATGCATCTCCATCATGCCTGTTAGGTGGGTCTGAAAAATCCCTGTTAACTCAGGCATCCTACTTTTGTGACTTAGGGTGAGGTGTTCCAGCGAGGGAGGGTACCTATGATATGAGCCATAAGGCAAACTGCTTAGGATCTGGAGTCTCTGCTTGTGTTTGTAGAGCAGGGCTCCTTCATGGTCAGCGACAGAAGCCCTGTGGTTACCCTAATGGAGAAGGAGTTGCAAGAGAGACATTAGGATGATCGAGATCAGTAATATCACTCTTCAGTTAACAGGAACACGATGACCTTGTCAGTGCTAATGGAATGCTGACTCCTGCATCTTTTTTTTTTTTTTTATCCTCCCTCCACTCAGGATTCGCAGTCCCGAGAGAGAAAGACAGAGAGACTGACTGACTGACTGTTGGGCCAAGTGTGGCTCACATGTCGTGTTTTGGCCAAGGGAGTACAGGACCCCTTCTCTGATAGTCTTGGAGAGGTGGTTACTGTGAGAAGCAGTCGGAGTGGTGTCACCAAAAGAAGGGATCGTGTTAAAAATGGGCCACCAAAATGAACAGTCTTCACTGACCTTCCCATCTTGCTTCTCCTTGAGCAGATGTGGGATGATCTGAGAAAGCCCTGCTCTATGTGACATCTTGGACATTTCCAGGTGGTAAAATTGTTGGTGGCAGTGTTTAGAAAAAATTGTCAGTGTAAAGATGATCATCTCAAGGATATTGAAAAAGAAAGAAAGAAAAACCCTGTTGAATGATCGTGCCCTATAGTCTAATAAGGCACAACCCAAATCCCCAAAAGTTGTTAGTTAGGAAAGCTTCTGTTTTTGTTTCTGTGGGTGGTTTTTTTTCTAAGTGTGTTTTTCTAGGATGAGTTGCCCTTGTCATAAAATTAATTCATTTTATTTCACTATTCAAGCTGCAGTGAAGTGTTAGATCAAGTGAGACTCTGCCTGTAAACTTCCTTTTTCTTTTTCTGCATTTTGAATGTCTACAAATCTCCATTTTGTGGGATTGCGTGAGACAATTTTATTATTGTTGACTTCTATTGATCAGGGAGCGTAGCTGTTTCTTGAATTATTTGTTGTGCCAAAATATTTAGGATTTGTATCTGTTATTTCTATTATTCTGCTGATTTTTATTTACTTTTTAAAGTCTACTTGACAGTAACATGTTCAAAAGGTGAAGATGGATTACAGGCTCACACCTGTAATCCCAACAGTTAGGGAAGCTGAGGCAGGAGGATTGCTTGAGCCCAGGAATTTGAGACCAACCTGGGCAATATGGTAAGACCTTGTCTCTACAAAGTATATATATATATATTTCAGGAGTGGTGGCTCATGCCTTTAGTTCTAGCTACTCAGGAGACTGAGGTGGAAGGATCACTTGCACCTGGGAGATTAGGAGATTGAGGCTGCAGGGAGCTGAGATCACACCAGTGTACTCCAGCCTGGGCAACACAGCAAGACCCTGTCTCAAAAATGAAACAAAAAAGGTGAAGATATCAAAGTTGAATAATAAAGGATTTTGAAATAGGTCTCCAAGAAATGAGAGGCTGTCACCAATATACATTTTCAGATTGTTGATGTGAGGCCCAAGCTCCAGCATCCTATCAGTTAGGCACACAATTGGTTGCCTGTAGTAGAAATTGATTTGGGATAATTTAAGCAAAAGCAGAAGTGTCAGAGGCCTATCAGGGACTCACAAAACCTGACTCGTAAACCATGAACGCCTAAAAGGAGCCTCTGCCATGATTTGTATGAGGAGCTGAGGCTCCTGTCCAGGGTGCAATTTTTGAAAAAAAAAAAAAACAGTAAGGCCAACGTTTCTCTTGCCCTTATGCCATTGCTAATGATTAAACATCTTGGAGAAACTGTCCCTCAATAGGGAAATGTTTAAACAAACCGTGTACCATGGAATACCACTTAGCAATTGCAAGGAAGAAACTGTCAATGCTCACAGCAACTTGGAGGAACATCCAAGGAAGTATGCTGAGTGAGAAGAAGGGAAGGTCAGAAGGCTGCATAGTGTCTGATCCCATTCAAATCACATTTTGGAAAAGACAGAAGGTCAGCAATGGAGAACAGATTAGTGAGTTCCAGGTGTTAGAGTTGGAGGGAGTGGTGGGGGGATGTGACTTTGGCTATAAAGGGAGAAAGGAGGGCTCCTTGTGCAGATGGAACTCTCTGTATCCTTACCTGTTGGGGGTGGACATACAACCTACACATGGGATAACATTGTTAGAACTAAAGACACAAGCCCATGCACAAGTACAACTGTGGACAACTCAGGAAAGATCAGAGAATTTCATCAGTGCCAACATCCTGGCTGTGGGAGTGTACTATTATTTTGTAAGATGTCGTCATTGGGAGAAACTGGATAGAGTCCAGGAGATCTCTCTGTATTATTTCCTACAAATGCACGTACACCTCAGTCATCTCAATAAAAACTTTCAGTTCAACACAGACATTCTCGGAGATCATCTGTTTGGTCTATTGCCTAACTCCAATGAGACTGAAGACAGGAAGGTCCAGCAGAAACCCTACAGCTTGTCTTGTGGAAAGCTAGGACTTTGGCCCACCTAAAGTGCCAGAATATACCCCAGAATGACCATAGTGATTATTTCCAGACCCACACACTCTCCCAGAATATTGCTACTTCTCAATAAGAGATAGAAACTATTTTCTATCCTCTTGAACCTGAGAAGATTTGTGACTTATCTGATGAATCAAATTTGCTGGGTATAAAAGTTGATGTGGCTTCTGCCAGCCTCCATCTGTCTCTCCTGTGTTACTTGTGCTTGGAACCCATCTACCATGTTGTGAGGAAGCTCAAGCCATGTGGCGAGGCCACCTGTAAGTGTTCCTTCTGACAGTCCAGCTGAAAGACAGATCTGCTAGATGTGGTTGAGTAAGCTTCTCCATGGTTCTCACCCCAGCATTTGAGCCACCTTGAGTAATACCATGTGGAGCTGAAGCAAGACGTCCTGGCAGAGCCCTGCCCAAATTACAGATTCATCAGTGAAATAAATGTTGCTTTAAGACAGAAATTTTTGGAGTGGTTTGTGGCACAGCAATAAGTTACTGGACTACCTTCTTTCCAAACACTGCACACTGTGGGAAAGAGGGAATTCCCTGTTAGGAGGATACTGGACAGCTAAAAACAACACTTGGCTACGCCTTGGGGGTCTGAGTCAATTTCGTCTTTTCACATACCTCACTCCTAAGAGCTCACTTCAGAGACTGGGGAGTTCAAAGGACATCAGTAACTGACAGAAATCAGTCTGAGAAACTGCCCCAAAAGATCCTTGTGAAGCATCTAGTGGGTGCTACTTTATTTAATATTTGGAGCACCAATTATATATAAGCGTTGAATAATCTGTAGCCAAAACGCCCCTGTTTTCTTTAAGGTTTCTTGACTTTTACGTAGACTAACTCTTTAACCATGCTCTTCTGTCCATATTGGAGGAGAGATATTCATTAAAATGATAAGCAGGAGGAACAGGTTCAGGGACGATTAAATATGCCATATATATATTATGTAAAAGAAGGCAGAACCCATGCATTCATTCAGCATATATTTTCAAGTGCCTGCCCTGTTCTAGGACTGCAGACACAGCCATAAACAAGGTGGAGACGGTCTCTGCTCCTGCGCGTGTCATATTCTGGTGGAGCGGGACTGAATTAAACAGACAAGCAAACCAGCTAATATTCACCTTCGTGGGTGAAGTACTGAGAACATCACAGAAGAAAACTTCCAGAAAAATGCAGAATTGATATGCCAACTCCAGGAGAAATGCTTCATTCGATGAGGTCCTGGGTCGGTGCAAGGATATAGAACCAGAGCCAAGAATTCTATCAGTTAAAAGCAGCTTAGTTTCCCGAGCCTGGACTGATTGGGGACGTGGAAGACTAAGTGTCAGGTCCATCAGTGCAAGATTGGCCCGGAGCCATTGTACACAGAATGGAGAGCCCACTGGCCTAAAAGGAGAGATTGTCAGGCGTGACGAAGCAGGAATTTTAGCCGAAGAATATTCACAAATTGCAGGCCAAGAAGGAAGTGGGGATGTTCGTCTTCTCTTGATAGCCTTGCTCGTTGGGGGTCCAGCTGTCCTTTATCGTTAATATAAAAATCAATATAGCAAGAGGCGAGTCTTTGCTGTGATAACATTGGCTCCTTTCACCAGGCGTGTGGAATTAGATTACTGATAGATGCACCTCTGTCGCCTCCCCAGGCTCCAGATTGAATCTGTGGGCTTTTCCAATAAGCACAGTAACAGAGTGTGGATCAGGAACCAGCAGGTGGCCAATGGCAGTGGAAAAAATGTAATTCCCTTGCAAGACACCATCCTGGAAGGAGCCGGGAAGCAGCTCGCCTGATTGTGTATGCTCAGCTGTGCTCAGGCTGGAGACTTTGAAGGGACACTTGGGTACCTGTGTGCAGCTAAACCACTGTACGCTGGGGAGGTGGCATCGATTAAGAGAGGAGGAAGGAAAAACAAAGCAGGAAAGGCAAGGAGGGGAAAGAGAGGCAGGGAAGTCCAGAAGAAAGGCAGGCCTGCAAGCAGCTCTTTGAGAAAACTTCCCAGAAGGGCCTTTGCTGAAAATGCAGTCGTTTCAGTAAAGGGCCAGAGTGCAGTAAAAAGCCTTTTCCCAGATATGCTCTGTGCCACCTGGAAACTAATCTGTGGACACATGATCTACTTAGAGAGTCACTGTGGGCCAGTCTTCATTCAGTGTCCACAGAGTCACGTGGCAAGCAACCTGTCTACAATCCTCCTTCCTTACGATCAGGAGGGTAAGTGCACCCAGAGAGTTGCTTAGCAGATGTGATGGTGGTTGAAATTAAACAGGGAAATGCATGTGGTCAAATTTTTTCAGCTTATAAAACTAACAGAACATCTAAAGAATGACATGCAAACCACTAGCAGCCTCCACCAGCCTAAAAGGAGAGATTGATCAGCCATATCAACTGTCAGTAATTTTTTGTACTTTCTGCCAGCTTTTCTTAATCTAGTGCTTAGTTGCTTGCTCTCCATGTCCATGTGTGCACATGTGTGTTTATCACATACACGTATGTCTGTCATACAGCATATACGTGTGTTTATGTTCATAAATCATGTTTGTTTACAAATTTAAAACCAGTTGGTTTTTACAGGTTCCTTTTTGGTCATTAACAATCACGTTGTAGGCCGGGCGCAGTTGCCCACGCCTGTAATCCCAGCACTTTGGGAGGCAGAGGCGGGACCGTCATGTGAGCTCAGAAGCTCGAGACCAGCCAGGGCAACATGGTGAGACCCTGTCTCCACAAAAATATGCAAAAATTAGCCAGGTGTGGTGGCTCGCACCTGTAGTCCCAGAGCCCTGGAGGTTGAGGCTGCGTGAACCGTGACTGTGCCACTGCAATCCAGCCTGGGTGACAGAGTGATACCCTATCTCAAACATTTTTTCTTTTTAAATCATGGTGTGAGCATGTTCTGACTTCTAAACATTATCTTCAAGAATAAGACATCAGTGATTATGTTTTACAGTCAATTACATTAGTGAATATCTACATTTCCAATCTTTTATTTTTATTTATTTATTTATTTATTTTTTTGAGAGAGTCTCACTCTGTCGCCAGGCGTTAGGCTAAAGTGCAGTGGCGCAATCTCGGCTCACTGCAACCTCCGCCTCCCGGGTTCAAGCAATTCTCCTGCCTCAGCCTCCCGAGTAGCTGGGACTACAGGCGCACGCCACCACACCCAGCTAATTTTTGTATTTTTAGTAGAGACGGGGTTGCACCATGTTGGCCAGGATGGTCTCGATCTCTTGACCTTGTGATCCGCCCACCTCGGCCTCCCAAAGTGCTGGAATTACAGGCTTGAGCCCCCGCGCCTGGCCAATCTTTTAGTGTTATAACACTTTATAAACAATCTTAGATGTAAGCCACGGAAAACATTTTAAGTAGATCTCTGTGAATTACTAAAAGTAGAATTCCTGAGAGGAGAGGCACTGCTCGAAGGCCTGATACTCTGCAGAAGGGCGGCAGCTGCCCGCGCACCAGCTGGGAGCGTGTGCGTCTCAAGTCCTGCTTTAGCGCGTGTTCTTACTGATTATCACAATAATGGCTAGTGCTGCTGCTGTTAATTTTATAGAAGAAAACACAAAGAAACGAGTTACAGGTCCCCAAATTCAATGCCCAGAATCCTCTTGGAAGTTTCAAACAACAAAATGATTAGTGACTGTATCTAGTTAAGGAATTGGGCCTTGACCGAAAGGTGAACATGAACATAGAATCTGCCAGCCACAGTACAGATCGCCTTCCATATGCTCGCCATTCACCGTGTGTTGTGATCCTTCCAGAAAACAAAAGCACATGCGTGTCTCTGTGTGTGCGTTGTATGTTTTTATAAATGTATATAAATATCTGTATATGTGTATGCATGCATGTATATACATGCATATGTATGCATATAAATATGTGTGTATAGTCTTCATAAAAGTTACATAAAATGTGCAGTTTATACATACTTGTCTTTCCCATGATGTTTCTCAATGTCTTGGAGATGTTTTCGTGTTAGCATGTACTTCGCTATATGCTTTTACCATCATTTTGCCATGCCTTATTGTGGCTGTTTCTGGTTCAGGGCATTAATCAGTGGGCACCTGGTGTCCGTCAGGTCCATCCTGCAGCTCCCCCATTTGGTGACCTGGAAGGATCACCAGCAACCCGACCATCAGGCTGCCCTCCCAGTAAGAAAAGGATTTCAGTGGCCTGAGGTCATCGTGGTGTGGTTGTTGGACGGCGAGTAGTTTCTTTGAGTGCAGGTTCCGGGGTGCAAACTCCTTGCTCCTCGGTCCACGGCCCCACAGAGGGCAGGATATGTGCCGTCCCTTTTTGTGCACATGCAGACGTTGTGCTTGGTGGTATTCCTGGGTCCTGATGCCATACTCAGGACATTGCCAGTATTCACTCAGTATTGGAATGAATGAGTGAGCAAATGAATGAATGAATGCATTCATGTTCTGTCAAAGATAAATATCATTTCTGCCAGTTAGGTGAATAAATACCATTTGTTATGTTTTATTGTTTTTATAGGGTAAGGGAACTGTAAATTGCAAAGGAGGCAGTAAGGCAAAAATCTGTCATGGTTTGAGACCTCCATTCATCCCCACCACCCTCACTTCATTAACCCTCCAGCCTCCCCAGGCTCTTCTCTGGGTCTGATTCTCTGGATGTGAGATTGTTTTTTTCTGAATGTAGCAGGGTTTCACTTTTCAAGGTGCCAGATCTACTGGAGAAAATTATAAAGATGAATACTTCTGAGCCTTTGGCGAACGCTTATCCCCACTCTGGTTCAGGTATCTTTGCAAAGGCAGATTTACAAATCATCCAGGTTCTCCAGAGGGGTCTCGATTTCCCATCCTGCCCTGAGCCTAGTGTGAGGTGGAGCAGCCCAGGCATCCACAATGTCTAGAATTGAAACAGTAGCCCCAGGAAAAGAAAATGTGCTTGGAGACAGCTCTTGCAAAGCCCCAGGATTACAGCGTGGGTAATTAGGCTGTCACTCCAGAGGAGGGGAACACTGAAGCAGGATCTCTATTAGCCTTTGTGCCCCTAACACGAGCAGGCTGGAAGGTAAGAAGCAGGGAAGTTTCGAGATTCATCAGATGTCTTTATGGCTCCCAAATCTCATTACTGGCTTCACAATATTTTGTTTCCTTCTCAACAACATAGTAAAACAGCACTCAGGAATTAATTGTATTTTTAATAAAGCAGAGGCTTTTGTTGTTGCTGTTAACATTGAACTTGCTTAATTCTGGGAAGCTCAAGATTTGACGTATCGTAGGGGAAAAAAATGTCACAATGATTTAAGTGAAATTTAGTGGTGTTATTTTACCTTTTAAGATTTTCTTTTACCCCCAACCTTTTTGTCTGTGTGCAGGTTACATGATAAGGGAAGCTGAGTTAGTGTCATCCCACACCATTCATTCACTTAATCATTTACCAGACCTAGATGGAGTGATTTTAACGGGGCAGGCAACCCCTGTCTTCCTCATTAGGAGATTGCCTAATAAGAAAGACAGGTAGAAATGAACAGGAAAACATTAGCTGTGATGAAAATTAAACAAGGAGTTGTCAACAAAAAGAGTCAGACTCTGTAAAATGTTTGAAGAGACTTATTCTGAGCCAAATATGAGTGGCCATGGCCCATGGCCCATGACACAGCCCTCAGGAGGTCCTGAGAACATGTACCCAACGTGGTCAGGGCGCAGCTTGGTTTCTACATTTTAGGGAGACAGAAGACATCAGTCAAATACATTTAGGAAATACGGTCCAGAAAGGCAAGACAGCTTGAGGGGCGGGGGGCTTCCAGGTTATAGGTAGATTTAAAAATTTTCTGACTGATAATTGGCTGAGTTGTTATCAACAGAAAGGAATGTCTGGGTTATGATGGGAGGTTGTGGAGACCAAGTTTTGTCATGCAGATGAAGCCTCCAAGTGCAGGCTTCACAGAGAACAGATGTAAATGTTTCATATTAGCCTGAAGGTGGGTGTCCCTGTTAACACTGGAGGGTATAATGAGGCATGTCTGACCCCAGCTTCCAGTAGTGGTCTGAACCAATCTTTCAGGTTAAATTTTAGAGTGCCCTGACCAAGGAGGAAGTCCAGTCGGATGTCTGCAGGGTGGGGAGTGGGGTTAGAATTTTATTATGGGTTTACAGAGTGGGAAAGCGGGTGACTGGAAAGCTTTGGGGCCATTTTTAGGCTGAGCTATTTCAAAACAACTAGCCCATCAAACTTTACTATCATAGACATGGCTTCTTAAAACAAGGCTAGTATATAGGTGAGCTGGTAAAAAAGAATCATGATTGAATGAAAAATATCCATCCTCTCTGGTTAAGGCCAAATTGGGATGAGGGGATGACACTGTCGTTGTGGTAGAACTAACGTTTACCCCTGGCCCGCGGCAAACAGAGGGCAGAATGCTGCTGTCTAGGGATGGGCCCCAGTTTTCTATTTAGGTTGGGGCAAAAGGAATTGCAGCTTTTGCCATTATTTTTAATGATAAAATTTGCATGATAAAACTTGGTCTCCACAACCTCTTATCATAACCCAGACATTCCTTTCTGTTGATAATAACCAATTATCAGTCAGAAATTTTTAAAACCTACCTATAACCTGGAAGCCCCTTCCCCTCATGCCATTGTGATTTGAACCAGATATAAAGTAGTTGAGGTTGTCGGACTCTTGCTTAAGATTTGGATAAATGCTGTGATGCATCCCTGCCTATCCTTTGTGCTCTTTGAGTTTTTTTTTTTCCCCCTGTTTTCCTTACCCTTGGTTTCCATGGGAACTTCTGTTGCTATTGTCTTGAGTGGAGATTTCTGCCCTAGGCCCCAGGACTTATCAGGGGAAGGAGCAGGGCTGCTCCGTGAGTGACAAATCCAGTGCAGACATTATTGGCCAAGGCACGGTTTTGGTAACCTGGGGATTTGAAAAGCATTTCTATTTGTTTCATCTCAGGAATGCAGTATTTCATTCTTAAAGACCACAATATGGTTGAAACTTGGGATTATTTCGGAGATGAAACCTCTAGTATTAGCATAGTTGGATTCTTTTTCTGTTTAAAACATACATATACTTTTATGACTCTGATCTCAGTAAACTCCGTCAGGGAGTGGGGAAGAAAGGAAAGCAGTTGGAAGGCTAAAGATTAATCCTTTGCCGGCCGAGGACTGCAAAGCCTTCTGGCCGTTTGTGCAAGGCTGAAGGTATGTGGTAAAGGTGGCTTGGCAGCAAGAGGATTAACTCTTATTGGTTTGTGAAAATATCGGTTCTTAGGGATGAAGCTGAACAAAGTTGTGTTTTCCCAGCCCAGGGTCTACCGGGGGCCAGAGTCCAGCTGTTCTTTTTATTCACCATGTTTGTGGAAAAGGAGATGGTTTAAATTATCATCCCACAGATGGATGCCCCTTGATCAGAAGATGGTATGCGGAGGTCTGGCCAGGCTGCGCCCTGGGAGGCCCCCCGCCGTTTCTGCATTGGCCAGTCAGCTTTGTTGGGGGCTCAGGAGGTTCCCAGAGCTGGACCCCATGCAGCAGGCATGTGCAGAACATTAAGCCGGTCCCAGGATGTCTGGGCGGCTCAACATTACTGAGAAGAAATGTTTCTCAAATGTATCAAGCCAAATATTTAGTTAAGATTGTCCTCATTAAAGGTGCTGAGGTTTGATGTGTCGTGTTAGATGGAAACTTGTCAAAGGCGGCTGCGAGGAAGTTGGTGACAGCCTCAGTGCTAGGTGCCTGTGTCCGTGTGTTCGTGTGTTTTCCCTTACTGTCTGTGGCATGAAGCACTCTATTTGCCGGTAGGCGAGGGCCTCTTTTGTTCCTGCTGTGTCTGCACAATATCAAATCCCGAGAAGTCAGGGGTCTGTTGAAGCCTGTGAGTTGAAGATGGTATCACTGCCACTGCCCACAGGTGTCTCTGCAGGTGCACAAGTATACGGGCACAATGCTAACAGGTACACACATATGCACGCGACATGTGAACACCCCCAGCATGTGCACATAAAACCCCAATCACGAAAGCCCACATCATGATTCTCTTTACGCTTCTGTTGCCATGGCCAACAATTTGACTGAGTAAACTAATGTGATTTGAAAATCTGGTGGTGATTCCTCTCTGCTGTGTGTTTACCATAACCAACCTTGAATATGTTATACAAACAATGTTTTTAAAAAGTCTATTTCTAGGGCCGGCATTGTGGTGCGCACCTGTAGTCCCAGTTGCTGGGGAGGCCGAGGCAAGAGGATCGCTTGAACCCAGGAGTCCAGTGCTGCAGTGAGCTGTGATTGCAACACTGCCCTCCAGCCTGGGCACCACTGCCCCTCTAATGGGAAACAATGTCTCTAAAAAATGTTTGTAAAGTTATTTCATTTAATAGATTGATTTGAAAAAACTCATTTTATTCATTTTGTAGATCATCTTGTGACTGCTCCATTTAGTCACAATCCCTCTGAACACGTCCCCTTCGTTTTGAAAACCATCCTCTGGAATGCCTGTCATCACTTATATCTCATGTCCCCACTCTGAATCCCTAGTAGAAAAATTCTAGTTTTAACCAAAAATAGAATCCGTGAGTTTTCAGTTAGGAAGGTAGAATATGAAAGAAAAAGCTGTTAGAAACATCGGATTTTTATATGCATGACTGTTAACGTTTCCCGGTTATAAAAATGAAAAGACCCTTAAATGTATACATATATATATTTAAAAAGAGAGAATAGCATAATAACATCCATCACAACATTACAGATGCTAGAATTTCATCCTTTTGGCGTCAGATTTTTATTCAAAAGTTAAAGAATGAAAGAAAGCAAACACCACTGATAAAGTTGAAATCCTTTGCGGCCTCCCCAGCGGATATTCCCTCCATTCACTGCCCCCAGTCCCTTGTTACTTTCGGCCTTCCTCTGCTCCCTCATCCTGTTTTCTCTGCTTCCACCAGCCCTCCCTCCATTCCCATCTCTACCCCTTTATCATTCGCTAACACAAATGTGGTGCTAATTTTTCTAGTCCACATCTTTGAACTTTTTGTAATATATACATATCAATAAGCAACAAAGTTTTATCTGTTCTAACTGTTTTAATGTACAACTTTATGGGTACATGTGCAATTTTCTTACTTGCATGGTAGTCAAATCAGGGCTTTTTAGGATATCAACATCCAAATAATGCACAATGTACCCATTAACTAATTTCTCAACACTTCTGAGTCTCCTTCGTCTGTTATTCCACTCTACATCCACATGTACACACTTTTTAGCATCTACTTATGAGTAGAAGATGTGACATTTGACTTTCCGTGCCTAGCTTGTTCCACTTAGGGTAGTGACCTCTAGTTCCATCCATGTTGCTACATAAAGCATGATTTCATTCCTTTTTATGGCTGAGTAGTAGTCCATGGTATATATTAATATATACCACATTTTTAAAATCCAGTCATCCATTCATGGGTAGTTAGGCTGTTGTGAATAGTGCTGCAATAAACATACCGGGGAAGGTATCTTTTGGATATAATGATTTCTTTTCCTTTGGGTAGATGCCCAGTAGTGGGATTGCTGGATCGAGTGGTATTTCTCCTTTTAGTTCTTTGAGAAATCTCCATATTATTTTTCCTAGAAGTTGTACTAATTTACATTCCCACCAACCACAAGCCACAAAGTTGCTTCAAACATTCTGAAACCAGAGACACAAAGTATCATGCAGTGTCTTCCTCCAGTTTACTTTTATTCCACCCGACATCATGGTTTCACGCTCAAGCCCTGATGATGCCTGCAGATCTAGCTCAGGCATTTCAACTCTTACATTTTATGCAATATATGATGATGCCACATATTTGCAAACATTTCTTGGGTGATGGGTGTGTATGGTATTTCATTTTTCATTACTACACATAATCATGCTCCAAGTAGTGTTTGCACATATGAAAGGGCTTTTCAGGGAGATGATTTAAAATGCTTTCTTAATGTCTTAAGACACCCAAGCATTCCTTTCACTTCTGGGAAGACAGAGAAAGGTGATTTGTTTGAAGAAGGTCGGCCTTCCTGCTCTTCTGCAATCCTTTTTCTGTTTTAGAAAAGCTGTTTCTTTGCCCAGCCCCAGAACTATCATCTAGAAATATTAATATTAAGAGCCACATCAGTTTTCTGTCTTCAAATTGTTAACAGCTTTTCCTTGAAGATGCTTGAAGACGTATTTCTCTCTCTCTCTCTCTCTCTCTCTCTCTCTCTCTCTCTCTCTCTGCTGCGAGCCACAGTGGTTTTCTTGGAAGTGATAGACCATATAATTCTCACATGTCAAGGTTTTAAGCCAAAGCCCTCAGGCACCACTTCTGATTTTCTTGAAGGATCAAAAATAAAAGGTTGCAACCCTCGCAGCCGCAGGCTCCTGCAGCACACCTTTGTGCACCTGTCATTCTCATGCCTCGGAGGAGGGTGTGAGTCTATGTGTGGGAAGGCGCTGGACCTCGTAGATGGGCCTCTCCTGGTGTGTCCACTGTGGATGGGAGTGGGTGTCCCAGAGCCCTGGCTCTCCCCTCATTTCCTCCAGAAGGGGAATTGGTGTGTTCCCAGTCATCTCTGAGATTATTCTTCAAGGAGTCGCTGTGGCTCTTGCCAAGTGACCTGGAGCCTCAGACATCTGCCTAGTGGCCCTGTGGAGGCCTCCACCCTCCAGACAGCACCGAATTTGCTAATAAAATGTGAATTTTGGAGTCCAGAGCTAGAAAATATGACATGGGCACACAGTGTCATGTTTTGAAAACTTTAGATGTTTTGCTGATTCTTTGTGTGTATGTGTTTTATGAGTATTGTGTGTATATGTGTGTGTGTTGTATGTGCATGTGTGTTGTATGAATGCTGTGTGTTTATGTGAGTGCTGTTTATGTGTATGTGTGTGCATGTGTTGCACATATGTGTTGTGTGCATGTGTACATGCATGTGTGTATGTGTTGTGTGGGAGTGTTGTGTGTATGTAGATGCATGTGCATATGTGTATGTGAGAATGTGTGATGTGTTTAATAATGTGACAATGTGATATGTGTGTTGCATGTATGTGTATGAAAGTGTATTGTGTTTACATGTGTTTGTTACGTGTATGTGTGTGGTGCTGTGTGTATGTATGTGTGTGTGAGTGCTGTATGTGTGTGAGCGTTATTGTATTTGAGAGTATGTATATATTTGAGAGTATGTATATACGTGTGAATGCCTGTATGGGTGACAGTGTATGTCAGTGTTGTGTTTATGTGTGTGAGCATTGCTTTATTTGACAGTGATGTGTGTCTGTTGTGTGTGTGTTGTGTGTATTTGAGGTCATTGTGTTTGTTTGTGAGTGTAGCATGTATATGTGAGTGTTACTTGTGTGTATATGTGAGAATGTATGGTGTTGTGTGTATGTGTTAGAGTGTGTGGTTTTGTGTGGTGTGTATGTATCGTGTGTGAGAGTGTGTGGTGTGTGTGTTGCATGTGTAAGTTTGTTGTGTATATATGAGAGTGTGTGGATTGGGTGTGTTGCAGATGTGAGAGTTTGTGATGTGTGTGTTGTGTGTATGTGTGAGAGTGTGTGGTGTTTTGTGTGTATGTGTGAGAATGTGTGGCTTGTGTGTGGTGTGTGTGCATGCATGTGACTGTGTGACCAGGTGTGTGCTGTGTGGGTGCAAGGAAGGAAGAAATGGGGGAAAGAAGCAGATGCTCTTCCTTCTCTCTGGTTTTCAGGATCTCTCCACCTCACCCCACCTTAACAAACCCTGAAAACTTCTGGATTTCAGAAAGAGCTGGAAAGAGTCATAAAGACTGTCTAGTTTCAGTGCCAACATTCAGCCCAGATGACCTGGAAAGGAGGCAGCAGTTGCAAAAATACTAAAATATTAAAATATCCAAGCTCCACCTCTGTGTCAGCCCAGCCCATCTCCAGGGACCACCATCCCCACCCCCCACGTCCTTGAAATTCAAGGCATTAGACCCCTGCCTTGGCAGAAGGACCCGCTCCAGGGCCGGCATATGTTCTCATTCCTCAGTGCCAGTATCTCCCTCCTGTTGAGCGTAATGGTTTCCAATTGTGTTCCCTAGGCGTATAGGTTATCGTCAACCCTCTTTAGGAGACACTTAACATTTACTTCTAATGTTGTTAGCAAAAATCTTTTTTATCTTTTAAAATCTTCAACTACTTATTTGAGTTTTCTCCACTGGTAGGGGACATAAAACATTATTTGTGGTTTTTCAATTTTCTGAGGCACATAGCTAAGCTATAAATTTTCCTTTCAATGCTGCTTTGGCTGAATCAGTGCATTCATACTTTATTAGTTCTAAATATTTGGAGATTTCCATGTTGATTTCTTTTTAAGCTAAGTGTTTCACATGTATCATGGATTGCCAAAGTTACAGGATTATACCACATTTTGTTTTAAAATTCAGACTTCAATATGTGAGTTCATGTATAACTCAGCACCTGAGTTCTCTTCTTTGTGTTCTCTGTGAAAGGTTGTTCAAACCTCAGATGATGCTGCTTGGTTGAAAATTAATATGCTTTGTGATAATATTGTGATAGGGGATGGATTTATGATTTTGGGGTAATATCTGAATTGTTAGCTTTTGCAAAGGAATTTGTTTTCCACAAAAGCATCTTCATCATATCAAATTCCATAATAAATAACTATAAATTTGTATTTATACAATAAAGGTATATTAGCCTTTTGAATATTTTACATATTGGTATTTGGATTTTCAAAAGAGAGATCAAGTTTTTCAGAAAGATTAACCATCACTGTTGTATTCTAACCTCCCATCCTTATATTGAATGGGGCCAAGGAAGATCAGTAATCACCAGCGTTTATTAAAACGCTTGCTGTACATAACAGCACTCATGCCTGAATAACCTCCTTCAGTTATCATTGCAGCCCATTAAGAAGGGCAAATAGTTATTCTCGTTTTACAAGAGAGGAAAATTGAACTAGAACAAGTGGAATAACACGTCAGTTTCTTTCAGTAACTACGTGATGAAGCAAGTATTAGTTTGTGAGTCCTCATAACAGCCCCACGGGGTAGATATCTGATCTGCATTATCCCCATTCCATAGATGAGGGTATTGAGACAAAGAGAGGGTAAGTTACTTGCTCAAGAACACCCAGTTAGTGAGAGGAGAACCCAGGACAAATGGACACATGCATCCTTGCCCCCCAGGTGTTCTTTCCGTTACTCTAAACACTTTCTCTTTCATAATTATTTTATTGGAAACACAGAGTATAGATATTCTTAAAGAGCTAATCCTTAATTATTCACAGTACTTTATCCCAGCTTATTAAATTAGACCAATGGAAAGAAAAGTGTTATTTGCCTCTGTAGTATTGGGGTTTAAGTGATCAGGGCAATTTTCCGTTATCATTTTGTATTTTAAATAACTACAACAGGCTTTATTGTGAAAATACTTGTCTAATATTGGGCAATAAATATTTAAGTGATTTGGGTTTAATTACTATTATAGTCATACTATTACAGTGCATAAGATAGAATTTGTCTTGAGTTTGTTCATTAGATGGGAAGAGGCTGCATTTATATAAAATATATGCATGCCTATAATACTACATTTAAATATATGCATATATAAAGAGATGCTTTCTTATTTATATACATGGTCATTATAGAGCTTTGTGAAAAATAGAATTTTCTCCACGCAATCTGTAGTTCTCTGGGAGGGGTTATTTCCTGACACTGTATGCCCATTTCCTAACAGAATGTCTCTAGTTAAGTAATTATATGATGAAGACATCCCAGCTGGGACTCTAAATTTAAGCCAAGTTACTATTTCTAGCAAGACCATTCTTTTGAAAGGTTGAGAAGTCATTCCTTTTATTTTACTCTAAAAGTTAAATATCAAGTATGTATTATGTTTTCTCAAATACACAGCCATTTATCCAGGGTCTACTGCTACTATGCACAGGAATGAACTAAGCCAACAGTGATGAGAAACCATCTTGGCTAGCCATCTGTCTGTCCCTAAGCTGAGGTGACATTTCCGCTCCCTGGCAGCAAGACACACGCTAGTTGAAGTGCCATTTTTTTTTAATGCAAAAGTCCCCAAGACCCAGCTCACTGACAATAGCTTTCAGAACCCTGCATCCCTGCCATCTTCTTCCTGTCTTTTCCAGGAGTCAGGAGAGAGCTCATCTTGGTGCAAGGCAAGAGGGGCTTCCTGGAGGCAGTGTTTCAGAGCAAGGAGTGTGCTCACTTCATATCCCACATTTGGGCCAGCTTTGGGTTGAGACTCCATTGCTTTTATGTGGAATGTTTATGTTTTATCCACAGTTTGGCCTCCTTCCAAGTTGGCATGACAAACTTAAGTCTAAAGCCATGGAAATCAGAAACCAGTCAGCCTTGAAGAGAACGCTTTAAAGAGAACAAGAGAAATAAGCCAGAGAGAAATTAGGCTTAGAGAGAGAGAACTTTTGGAAGAGGCGGTATGGGAGTTTCTTGTTTTCTTCTTCTCTCTCTCTCTCTCTCTTTTTTTTTTTCATGGTCTCTGATCTCGTTAGCATGTTCTTCAATTACTACAGCTGTTTCTGCAACATTTTGCCTGAAGATTATAGTGTCTGGCTTATTATATTCAATGGGGGAATGACTTGATAAGAATAATTATCACTATGCTGGGGTTTGACTCCTTGATTATATTTTTCTATTGTTCCCAGGGACTTGTTTTGTGTTCACAGTTCAGCCTCATCATTAGCTATGCTTTGCTGCTCAGGCAATGCTAAATAAAGAAGAGGCTTCAGAAATGTGTGTGGATTTTTCCAAGGTGGGCTTGTGATCACATTTCTGTCTTTTTCTGATTTCTCAGGTTGGCATTCTACCAATACGAAATGTTTTGAAGTCACTTTCTGACTTGGGTAGAGCAAAAAAATCTAAGAACCACTTAGGTTCATGAAATCCAAATGAACCTCCAAACTGCCCAGACCTGGTTTTGAAAGTACAAATAAAGCTGCAAACCCAGGGGGAGGTCTCAGGTCTAAGAGGTTCTTCCCCTTGCTCCTAGCATTCTTTTGTTCCCTGCAGACCTTTGCAATTCTATCAGTCTTCTGGCTGTTTCTTTTCTCTGGGAGAGTTCATAGCACTCCTCATATTTCAAACACTCTCTGTCAGACCTTTTTATCCTCATGTTTGGGTGATTTCCTGTCCACTTAAGTCCTTCCTTGTGGAGCTCTGGAAATGGATGTACTAACTTGAAGGTAGATTTTTTGTTTTTATCCCAGTTCACAAACATGTGACACTCTTGATGTTGTAGTAACAGTGAGGATTCTAACACCCCAGGGAAGACCAGCTGTGTGATGTCCCTGAAATAGGAACCAGGAAAAGAAAGCCTACATTTCCTGGACTTCACACTCCTTGTCTCCGCGCTGAACTCTTTGCACTTCGAGATGCTATTTTACATCTGGCTTTTTTTTTTTAATCTTGATTTTTACCGGCTATCTGTAGAACCTCTCAAAGCAATATTCAGATTCCTGTAAGGACCAGACATAAGGTTCTCTCTTTGATAGGTAGACCAACATTGTGAAGCACCAGGGAGGTTTGCACATAGCATCTTTTAGATCACAGAAGAGTAGGAAATTACTTGTCCTCTCAGGTAGTGCTGAGACTCCTGCAGGTGGAATCACTGCATACCAAACAGTATGCATTCCGATGAGTGGAAGTTTAATCAATTGCCAGCGCGGGAACAGCTTTATCATCCAGGGGAGACCTTCTCTTTGAGCCTGTGCTCCGCTCGCCCTTACTTTCCCTTGGTACATGTGACCCATTTATAAAATGCATTTATTTAGTATGTGTGCTATTTATCGAAGCCTCACGGGGTGGGGTCTCTGCTGTTTTCCGCATGCCCAGGACAGAGCTTAGCACGCGGCGGGTGTTTCCGTCAGTGTTGCTGAATCACTGGAAAAAGTTCTCCAAAGCAAGAGTTCTCAGCAGGCCCCCTCCCACTTCTTTCTGAGCTTTTGGCTGTCAGTGACTATAGCTCTCTGATCAGCTAACTGATTACACTCAGATTCTGGGCTCCTTTCTTATTTTCCTTCTGTAGAAATATATATATTTCTTTTTTTCTGCACAAAGATGAAATCGGTCCCAGGGTCTTAAGATTTATTAACTGTTGCCTGAGTCGTTTCCACGTGATGTCAGGGGAGGAGGCAAGCGCAGGCTCCACTTAGAAGTTCCCCTCACTGAGGGCTTTGGGTAATTCCCTCAATTTTGTAAAGATGTTGGGTTGGCTTAAATGATTAGCGGGAGATCCTTAAGGAGGACTTAACTTAAGCATTTAAGGTTCTTCTGTGTCTCTCTGAGTGCTCCTCCTGGGTTGCCTGGATTTTCACATCTGGCAGGCAAATTTAAAAAGGGTTTTCGAGCCTCTCTTCCCCTCTGCTGATTTTCTGAGCCTTGTTGGAGTAGGCATCTGTGTTGGGGGCTGGGGGTTCCCTCCTTCAAAACACTGGAGGTCAGCCCCCACTGCCAGCATGTGGTCTTTGTTCAGGGAGACTTGCCAGGGACCTCCCAGGGCTTCCAGCTCTTAGAGGCAAAGGGGATCAAGTTACAGAGGGCTTTTCTTTTTAAGTTCCTCTGGGAGGGCAGCCATGGTAGCCCAGGGGTTGAAGTTCTGTCTCTCTTTTGGTCTAATCTTGTCTGTGCTGGTTTATCCAGAGGAGTCAGGGAAGTTCAGAGGAAGGAGGGTGTCCGCTGACTTCACCCCACTTGCTTATCGAGGTCCGTGGTTCAGCACAGTGTCCTCCTAGGATGTGCCTGTTCTGTTTGCCTCAAGCTGCAAGTCTCCCCTCCTCTCCCACCAATTTAGCGGCCACTTAGGAAGTGGCCTTGGGTGGTTGTCTCTGGCTCTGGGGACTGCTGCCTCCGTGCTGTTTACTGTCTTTCCATAGCTGCGTTGAGGGATTCTTCATCTCATTCCCCTCAGGAAGATCCCCATCACTTCCCAAGTTCCAGACACCAGTACTTAAAAAAACTCCTAGCAGCAGCATAGCCTGCAGGTCTTTGTGCATTTGAGGAGCTGATCCTCCTGCACATAGACCCGGAGCCAGGGCAAAGGAAACATGCAAAGTCTTCTTCCCGTTCCAGGCAACTAATGGGCAGCTTCAGGCCCCACCTCCAGGATATCACCCAGGGGCTCAGATGCCCTGGCATCTTGGCAGAACTGTTTCTACACAGATGCTCTCTGGAGGACGGTTCCTGGCCACCTTTCTGTGTTTCTCTAACACAAACATGGTCATCAATGCAAGTGTTTGTACAGACAGTTCACAAAAAAAGAACAGTATCATTTGGAGGGTTCTTTTGAGTTTAGAGGGGGCTCTGTGTCCCTTCCCATATTTACATAAGGCACTAGGAGCTCCTTAAAATGACTTTTAGCTGCTATTTCTTTTTTGCTTTTCCTTGGTAAGGAGACACTGTATTGAAAGTCTGGGATGTGCCAAAGGCCTTCGGAGCTTGGGAACTTGGCAGTCTTAACTATTTGGAGACCTTGAAAATGAGTGGTGTTCACATTGAAAATGTTTTTCTCACATTCACCTTATCTAACATCAACACCTGATATCTCTGGGTTCAAAAAGTTTTCTGCCTAATTCTGCTTAACTGCTTGGGCACTCTGCTGGTGGTTCTTCATTCTGAGTTTTTTTTTTAAAAGACCTATTATCTTATTATAGTAAAGCTTATTTTAGCTGCAACAAAATGGCAAAGGTATTTTATTTTTCATAAATAAAGAGCTGTTACAAATTCAAAAGAAAATGTAAATAGACTAGTAGGGAAGAAAGTAAGACCAGCGTGATACATAGAGCAAAGACACAGTTATATTAATATCGTTAATAGATTAGTCTAATTATTTGGGTATCAGCAGTCTTCACTGATCTAAGGTATAGCCCAAATACTAAAATGGGTTTACCCAAGGACAAGATGAAATGTACACCATTTGGGGAATGATACTTCTCATCATCCTGATATTCTATGCTTGTTCTTTTCTTTCTTCTTATTTTTTTTGATACAGCATCTTTTTCTGTCACCCAGTCTACAGTGCAGTGGCGCAATCTCAACTCACTGCAGCCTCTGCCCGCCCAAATTCAAATGATTCTCCTGCCTCAGCCTCCCCAGTAGCTGGGATTACAGATGCCCACCACCACACCTGGCTAAATTTTGTATTATTGGTAGAGATGGCGTTTCACCATGTTGACCAGGCTGGTCTCGAACTCCTGACCTCTGGTGATCCACTCATCTTGGCCTCCCAGAAACTCTGTGCTCTTTCTTTGGGTCTCTGCTGGCAAAGACTAACAAGCTTCTGTGTTGCTTTTCATTTATTATCAGGATGTCTAGGTTGGAAAGGCATTCTGAATACATTTGTTCTTTTTACTGATTGTCAGGGAATTCTCAGTAAGTAGTTTAATTTGGAGTAATAAAGGAAGATAAAAGTAGTCTGTTGATGTAAAAAAGTAATTACTGTCATTGCTAATCATTTCTCTCCCAAGGTGTTTTATTTTACTCTAAAGGATTTAAAAATAGTTTAGCTCAATGTCAGCCACACTTTTGGGGCAAGTCAGGACTCAGTCAAAATTATGTAGTTTATCAGGAAAAAAAATACATTATGCAACCTCTCCTGAAACACAGTGGAGCTAACTACTCTATACAACAAACAGAAATGGGCATGGAGTATGCAGCCTTTAGACAGTTTACTTGAAAGGACTGAAGGTAGGCTTCTTCCTGCTTCTTCTTGCTGCTGATTAGAATGTAGATATGATGGCTTGAACTGATGCAGCGATTTTGGGCCATGAGGCAGAAGTAGAGGACAGCATACAGATGTGGGGTTCTCATACCATGGAACTGTTAACTCAGCCCCTGCACCATTTCACTTCTTTGTATTTTAAACGAGAAGGAAATAAATGTCTAACTACTTGATAAACCACTGACAGGTTTGAGTTATCCCGATTAATATCTATATATTACAGTCTCCCACCCACCCCCTGCTTCCTGCCTTCCCTCTCTTTCCACTACCACAGTCAACTCTACCTTTGAGGCTAAAAGTTCACACTTCTTTGAAAGTGTTCAATAAGAAACAGGAAGGGAAGAAGGTGTCCTTTTGTGCTAAATAGATTTTCAGAACACCGTGCTAATACCACCATATAAAAAGTATTAGTCAAGGAGTCCAGTTATCTTGATTACGTAAGGTAGAGAATCTTCCAAATCTGTTTGGACAGAAGAAAGGAGCTGATACACAGCCCCCAGCGGATACCCCTTGCCAAAGTGTCACTCATCACTCTCACAGTTTGATCTCAGGCTATCATGTCCTCCCTCCTTTCCTTCTGTTCTGTGGGATTGTTTAAAGAGTGTTTAGAAGTCTTTACATCTGATTATGCTCCACAAGCCGGGCCTCCTCCTCAGACCGGGCGGATTTTGTTTTCATCCTGCTTTGATCCTTCCCAGGGAGGGCAGAGAAGGAATTCTGCTGCCTGGAACTGCTGCTCTCCTCCTCTGCCCATGGGCCCCTGCTGGATTCTTGGGGATGTTTCCTATTAGTGGACAGAGCTTCCCCTCTACCCTTTGAACTTCATTTTCTTCAGAGCAGAGAGGACCTGCCCTGGCTGCCGGTGCTGTGCGTTTGCATTGACTTCGCAGTGCAGAGGTTATTAATGGAAGTCCATTCTTTGCAATCTTCAAGGAGTCTGAACATCCTTTGATCATGCAAAGTAAGCAGGATCCCTAAGATGTCCCAAGGGAGATGTAGCAAGTGGGGGTAGCAAGGTGGCCAAAGAGAAACGTAGGGTGACAGATTCTGCCAGGTGGCAGTTGGGGAACGTTTAAGGCAATTGAGGAGTTTGTGCAGGTGCATCTGGGGAGTTAAGAAGGAGCTGTGGCTGGGTGCCATGACTCAGGCCTGTAATCCCAGCACTTTGGGAGGCTGAGGCAGGCAGATCACAGGGTCAAGAGATCGAGACTATCCTGGCCAACATGGTGAAACCCCGTCTCAACTAAAAATACAAAAATCAGTTGGGCATAGTGGCGTATGCCTGTAATCCCAGCTACTTGGGAGGCTGAGGCAGGAGAATTGCTTGAACCCAGGAGACAGAGGTTGCAGTGAGCCGAGATCATGCCACTGCACTCCAGCCTGGTGACAAAATTAAACTGCGTCAAAAAAAAAAAAAAAAAAAGGAACTGTCTTCTTACTTACTCAGATATTCCTAAAGTAACTCTGTACTGTTACCACTTTCTCATAAGGTTAGAGCTGTTGGTCCTCATTGAGTATCTTATCCTGTGGTTGAGGAAGTGATTGCAATATTCCACTAAATGGTTTTTTTCTTTAATAAGTTTTATTGGCACATAATTTACATACCATAACATTAGCCCTTTTAATGTCGACGAGTCGATGACATTTAATATATTAAGAGTTGTACAACCATCATTATCATTTAATTTTAGATTCTGTTTTTCACCCCGAAAAGAAACCTTGTACTCATTCAGCAGTCACCCTCCAGACCCAATTTCCTCACCCTGGCCACCATTATCCAATTCCTGTCTCTATGGATTTGCCTATTTGGGACATTTTATAGAAATGAAACCATATAATATACCATACAATAAAATCCTGTGTAATATGTACAAAACTTCATACAACACAATACGCAGTGCTTTGTGAATGAATTCTTCCACTTAGCATGAGGGTTTTGTTGTTCATCGTGTTGTTGCCTGTATGAATAATTCATTCTTTTATGACTGGGTAGTCTTCTATTATCTGGAGATACTACATTTAGTGTACCCATTCATTCGTTGATAGGCATTTGGCTTGTTTCTACTGTTTGGCTATTACGAATAATGCTGTTGTGAACATTCACGTACAAGTTCTTGTGTGGATATATGTTTTTATTTCTTTTCAGTATATTCCTAAAAGTGGCATTGCTGTGTCACGAGGTAACTCTACGTTTAACATTTTGAGGAACTGTCAAACTGCTTTCTGAAGTTGCTACATTCTAGAGACCTAAGAGCAATGAACAAGGCATCTAGTTTCTCTGCATCCTCATCAGCACCGACTATTGTTCAGCTTTATTTCAGCCATCCCGTTCTGTTTGCAGAGGTGTTTTGTAATTTTGATTTGTGCTTCCTGAATGACTGATGATGCTGAGCATCTTTTCATGTACTTCTTGCCTATAAATGCATGAAATTATGCACTTATAGGCCAATTAAAAATTGGTTCTATGTATCTATATAAATAAGTAGATACAGATATTCAAATTGTTCTTATGTAAAAACAAAACACAAACCTTACACAAACAGGTTCTATTGAGGCTAGTACTTTCTTTCCTTAAAAGAAAAAGAGTTGTTTTTTTTTTAATTCCAGCTTTTAAGTTCAGGGCTACGTGTGCAGGATGTGCAGGTTTGTAACATAGGTAAACGTGTGTCTAGTGGTTTACTGCACAGATCATACCATCACCCAGGTATTACATCCAGCATCCATTAGCTCTTCTTCCTGATCCTTTCCCGTCTCCGCCCACCACTCTCCAACAGGCTTCACTGTGTGTTGTTTCTCCCCCATGTGTCCATGTGTTCTCATGATTTGGTTCCCACTTATAACTGAGAATATGTGGCATTTGGTTTTCTGTTCCTGTGTTAGTTTGCCAAGGATAATGGCCTCTAGCTCCATCTAAGTCCCTGCAAAGTGTGTGATCGTGTTCCTTTTTATGGCTGCATAGTATGCCATGGTGTATATGTACCACATTTTCTCTATACAGTCTATCACTGAGGGACACTTAGGTTGATTCCATGTTTTTGCTATTGTGAATAGTGCTGCCATAAACATATGTGTACATGTGTCTTTATAAAAGAATGATTTATATTCCTTTAGGTATATACCTAGTAGTAGGATTGCTGGGTCAAATGATATTTCTGTCTTTAGGTCTTTGAGAAATCGCCACACTATCTTCCACAATGATTGAACTATTAAATAATTTACACTCTGACCAACAGTGTATAAGTGTTCCTTTTTCTCCACAACCTCGCCAGTATCTGTTATTTTCTGACTTTTTCACAGTAGCCATTCTGACAGGCGTAAGATGGTATCTCATTGCAGTTTGGATTTATATTTCTCTAATGATCAGTGATGTTCAGCTTCTTTTCATTTGATTATGGGCCTCATGTATGTCTTCTTTTGAAAAGTGTCTGTTTATGTCCTTTGCTCACTGTTTAATGTCTTTTTTTTCCTTGTAAATTTGTTTAAGTTCCTTATAGATGCTGGATATTAGACTTTTGCCAGATGCATAGTTTGCAAATATTTTCTCTCATTCTGTCGGTTGTCTGTTTATTCTGTTGATAGTTTCTTTTGCTGTGCAGAAGCTCTTTTGTTGAATTAGATTCCATTTGTCAGTTGTTGCTTTTGTCGTCTTCATCATGGAATTGTTGCTCATGCCTGTGTCCTGAATGGTGTTGCTTAGGTTGTCTTCCACGGTTTTTATAGTTTTGGGTTTTACATTTAAGTCTTTAATCCATCTTGAGTTAATTTTTGTACATGGTGTCCTTTGTGTAAGGACTCCTTTGTATACGGGGTCCTTACACCCCTGCATATGGCTAGCCCTATTTTTCGAAATTATTATTGAATAGGGAATCCTTTCAATTATTGAATAGGGAATCCTTTCCCCATTGGTTGTTTTTGGAAGGTTTGTCAAAGAGTAGATAGTTGTAGGTGTGTGGTCTTATTTCTAGGTTTTTATTATGTTCCATTGGTCTATGTGTCTGCTTTTGTACCAGTACCATGCTGTTTCGGTTAGTGTAGCCCTGTAGTATAGTTTGAAGTTGAGTAATGTGATGCCTCCAGCTTTGTTCTTTTTGCTTAGGATTGCCTTGGCTATTTCGGCTCCTTTTTTGTTCCATATGAATTTTAAAATAGTTTTTCTAGTTCTGTAAAGTATCTCAATGGTAGTTTAATAGGAATAGCTTCGAATCTATATATTGCTTTGGGCAGTATGGCCATTTTAACAATATTGATTCTTCCTATCCATGAGCCTGGAATGTTTTACCATTTTTTTGCATCATCTCTGATTTTTTTTGAGCAGTGTTTTGTAGTTCTCTTTATAGAGATCCTTCACAATTCTAGTTATCTGTATTCCTCAGTATTTTATTCTTTTTGTGAATTGTGAATGGTAGGTTCCTGACTTGGCTCTTGTCTTGACTGTTTATGGCGTATAGGAATGCCAGTGATTTTTGCACATTGATTTTTGCATCCTGAAACTTTGAAGTTTTTTTTTAATCAGCTTAAGAAGCTTTTGTATTTACTCATTTTTAAATTGGGTTATCTTTGTATTTAATTGATATGAGTCCGTCATCAGACATATAATTTGCAGTATTTTCTTCTATTCTATGGGTTGTCTTTTCTTTTTCTTCATACTATCCTTTAAACAGAAAGTTTTAAAATTTGATCAAGTCCAATTTATTTATTTGTGGTTTGTGTTTTTAAGGTTATGGATAAGAAATAATTATTTCATCCAAAGTCACAAATATTTATACCTGTATTTTCTTCTAAGAGTTTTTCAGTTTTAGATCTTACATCTAGGTCTATGACCATTTGGGGTTAATTTTTGTCCATGGTGTAAGGTAGGCATCCAACTTCATTCTTTTCCATGTGGATATCTACTTGTTCCAAGTCATTTTTTGAAGACAGTGATTCCCCTGATAAAATTATCTTGGCACCCTTGTCATAAATCAATTGACCGTAAGTGCAAGGGTTCATTTCTGGACTCTGAATTCTATTCTATGGATCTATACGTCTATCCTTATGTTAGTTCCACAAAATCTCGATCAATATGGCTTTGTAATAAGTCTCAAAATCAGGAACTGTTTTAATTTCCTTATTTTAAAATTTTATTGTAATAGTTTTTGGGAAACATGATTTTTGGTTACATGGATAAGCTCTTTAGTGGTGATTTCTGAGATTTTAATGCACCTGTCACCCAAGCAGCATATATGTACCCAATGTGCAGTCTTTTATCCCTCAGCTCCTTTTAGCCTTCCCCCTGAGTCCCCAGAGTCCATTATATCATTCTTATGTCTTGGCATCCTCATAGCTTAGCTCTCAGTTACTGATGGGAACATACTATATATGATTTTCCATTCTTGAGTTACTTCATTTAGAATAATGGCCTCCAACTCCATCCAAGTTGCTGCAAAGACCATTATTTCATTATGTTTTATGGCTGAGTAGTATTCAATGGTGTATATATACCATTTTCTTTATCCACTTGTTGGTTGATGGGCACTGGGGTTGGTTCCATATCCTTGCAGTTGTGAACTGTGCTGCCATAAGCATGCATATGCATGTGTCTTTTTCATATAGTGATTTCTTTTCCTTTGGGTAGATACCCATTCATGGGATTGCTGGATTGCATGGTAGTTCTACTTTAGGTTCTCTAAAAATCTTCATACTCTTTTTCATCATGGTTGTGCTAGTTTTCATTCCCACCAGCAGTGTAATGTGTTCCCTTTATTCAAGACTGTTCGGCTATTTTTGGTCTCTTGCAATTCCATCTGAGTTAGTTATAGGGTCAGCTTGTCACTTTCTAGAAAAAGGCAGCTGGGATTTTGATAGGGATTACATGAATCTGTAAATCAATTTGGGGAACATTGCCATCTTAACAATATGCATCTTCCAGTCCATGAACACGGGATGTCTTTCTCATTTATTCAGGACTTTAATTTTCTCAGACCATGTTTTATAGTTTTCTGAGCACAAGTCTTGCACTTCCTTTGTTAAATTTATGGCTAAGTATTCTTCTTCAGGCTATAGTAAATGGAATTATGTTCTTGATCTAATTTTGGATTGTTCATTGTATCATATAGAAATACCATTGATGCCTGCATATTAATTTTGTATCCTGTAACTCTACTGAATTCGTTTATAAGCTGTAATTTTTCTTGATGGATTCCTTAGGATTTCCTGAATACAGATCTAAAAATATAAATGGTTTTATTTCTTCCTTTCTAATCCAGATGTTTTTCCTTTTCTTTCGTTACCTAAATGCCCTAACTAGAAACTCTAGTACAGTATCAAGTAGATGTGGTGAGAGCAAACATCTTTGTGTTACCATTGATCCTAAAAGGAACACATTGAATCTTTCACTACTAAGTATGATGGCAGCTGTGGTCCACTGAGTGCTTTTGTGTAAAAATGACTGGCATTTCAGGTCCTTTCGTGGGTGTCCAACCAATCTAGCTTCCCTGGAATTGAGAGATTTCCTAAAATGCGAGGCTTATCATGCCAAAGTTCCCGGCATACAAAGAAGACCTGGTCATCCTAGAGCTTTCTGATCTTTCTGTGGGGTGGAAGTGTTTACTTATTTATTTCCTAAAAGTAAATCTTCATTAGGGCTTATCTTTGCAGCTCAAACATTCAGTTTCTTTGCATCCCTGAGAATCTGTTTCTCCTTAATGAAATGTCACTGGAGATCTGAAGAGGATGTGTCACTGAGAGAACTGGCTGAAAATACCAGTTGCCAATTATGACATTTTTTCTGTTTGAAAGATGCTTTGTTTTGAAGTCATTTGTTTGTTGTTTGTGACCCTGAAGTGGTATGCGGGGAGGGGGACTCTGGGTGGTCTTAGAGGCGGAGTCTCACTCTGTTGCCCAGGCCGGAATGCAGTGGCACAATCTCGGCTCACTGCAACATCTGCCTCCCAGGTGCAAGTGATTTTCCTGCCTCAGCCTCCCAAGTATCTGGAATTACAGGCTTGTGCCACCGCACCCAGCTGATTTTTGTATTTTTAGTAGAGACAGGGTTTCACCATGTTGGCCAGGCTGGTCTTGAACTCCTGACCTCAGGTGATCCACCCACCTTGACTTCCCAAAGTTCTGGGATTACAGGCGTGAGCCACCGTGCCCAGCTGAGCCCTTGTTTTTAAAAGGCAGAGTCACCACCATCAAGTGACCCATGCCGCAGGGCAGAGCTGCCAGCCAGGTGAACATGAGTAGCCCATGGCATGCCACCACACTGAATCCTTCAAGCTAGGTGCTGCATTGCTAAAGCTTTCTTTCTAAAGTCGTGTCTTGGATCCTGGGGGTTGGGGGTCTCTGCAAGTACAAGGGAGGAGATAGTTGAAACAACTCCCCACCTCCCTAAGACTCTCTGAAGATTCGTACATACACTCCTTCAATTGCCACTCACAGGTTCTTGTCAAACTGCCCCCAGATTTACTCTTCTACCAATATCCAGTGGGCTCCTTTTGTGTTTCAGGTATTATGCTAGGTACATGCCATCAAAGCAGTCTGGACAAAGGTTCTTGCCCTTGTAAAGCTTGCATGCCCCAGTTGGGATTTTTTCATATAATGTATTTGGTGGCAATAATATCTCCAAAGTCCTCCCACCTGATCTGTGGGAAAACACAGAAGGTCTGCTTATAGGTAAATTCTCTTCTTTTCTCTCTCTTTATTAGTAGTTCTATTTCTTTCTCTTTCATTGTCTCTTCCAGAGTCTGTGTGACTCTCTACGTATGAACATGTACTGTACACACACACACACACACACACACACGTACAAGTGTGATTTCAACCTAAAATGACTTTTTAGAAGCACTTCTAATACAAAAGAGGGTGTCTCTAAAATAGCTGCCTGTAAGATGAAACTTGTTTTCAATTACATTTTTATTTCATTCAGAAAAATTCCCATTTGAGCAAAATTGTTTTGTGTGAATTCTCAAAAATGAAGAATATTTTGGATGTAAATAACATATGAAATCATCACTCCCTATTTCATTTATTCAATTAATGTTGATGAAACGTCTGGTTTTTTTTCTTAGGCAGTTTGGGGGCTGAGGGTACAAAAGAGGGGTGGCCGGAAATCCCTGCTGTTTTTGCATTGAGATGGGAGTGTTGGCGGGGGACTAGATGGCAAAGAAGAGAGGCAGATACCATGCTGGGAGTGAGAAGGGCTGGGGTCAAAGCGAAGCTGCAAGAGGACAGTGTGATGGGGCCACCCCTGTGGATGGGTGGAGGGGAACGCTTCTCCCAGGAACCTCACTTTGGAGCAGAGACTTAAGTGAAGTGAAGAAGGAGCGCTGAGTATTTGGGGAGGAGTGTTCAGGTGAGAGAACAGCTGGTGCCAGAGCCCAGAGGCTGGAATTCGTTGGGCGCATTGGAGGAAGAGTCAGGGTGAGATGGCCATGTGGCTGGAGCAGAGTGAAGTGGGAAAGCAGTGGGGAATGCAGCAGGGACGTGGCAGGGTCCTCACCATGTGGTCCAGGGCGGCCACGTGTGTCCACGATTGGAGCTATTCCCAGTATCCACTCTCCCTTCACTTCTTCAGGAACAGAACTCCTGATGGTTAGCTGAGCACTCAGCTACCCAGAATAATGCCTGCTCTTTCCAGCCTCCTTTGTAACTAGGCATGGCCTGATGATTGTGCTCAAAATTTCGATATATAAAGGCAGTTACATATATCACTAGAGACACCAGAAACTTCCAGGAAGTCACCCTAAAGATAGGGGCATTGCCTACTTTGTAATGGCTCGAATGTGACTATAATGGCAGGACTCCAGCAGCTGTATTGAATCATAAGGTGGCCTAGGAGTAGAAACAAAAGAAAAGAGCCCGAGTCTCTGACTCCATAAAATTCCCCAACTGTCCAAGAACCCAAGAGAGAAATGAACTGCTCTCTTATTTAAGCTTGTGGTATATGGGGGTCTTCCTATAACTCACCACTGAACCTAAGACTTTTTCACAGCCCATAGTAAGGGCTTCACAGTTTATTTGAACTCAACGGGAAGCTATTGGAGGGTCTGGGGCCAACGAGTGATATAACCTGGTCGATCTTTTAAAAGGTTCATTCTGTATGCTATATGGAGGCTGGACTCCTAAGGCCGAAAAGCAACATAGAAAGGTCTGTTGGGGCCACTGTGGTCATCCAGGTAGAGAGTAGTTATATTAGTCTGGGTTCTCCAGGGAAACAGAACCAGATGGAAGATGTATATATTCAAATATATATATTCACATGCATATATTCATATATATGAATGTATGCTAATTAACAGTATGCCTGTCTTACTCCATTTGTTTTGCTATAAAGAACTACCTGAGGCTGGGTAATTTATAATGACAAGAAGTCTATTTGGTTCATGGATCTGCAGGCCGTGCAGAAAGTATGGTGCCAGCATCTGCATCTGGGGTGGGCTTCAGGCTGCTTCCACTTGTACTGGAAAACGAATTCGAGTGGGTGTGTGTAGTTCCCGTGGTAAGAGAGAGGAAGTGAGACTTTTCAACAGCCAGTTCTTGTGGGAACTAAGGGGAGGGCTGATTCACTCCTGTGAGACTCTCATCAAGTTATCTGTGGGGAATCCACCCTCAGAATCCAAACACCTCCTAGCAGGCCCCACCTCCGCTACTGGGGATGAAATTTCAATGTGAGACTTGGCAGGGACAAATCATGTCCAAATCAGAGCAATGTCATATGTGTACATGTATGTGAGGAGGCTTATTATAAGGAACTGGCTCATGCAATTGTAGAGGCTGACAGGTCCCGAGTTCTGCAAGGTGAGTCAGTGAGCTGTAGGCTCAGGAGAGTCAGTGCTCCTGTTTGAAGGTCATCAGGCAGGAAGAAATAGCTTACTTAGGAAAGTGTCAGTCTTTTGTTCTATTCAGGCCTTCACTGATGGCACAAGGCCCACCCATTTGGAAGGACAGTGTATTTTACTTAGTATATTAGCCTGTTCTCACACTGCTAATAAAGATATACCTGAGACTGGGTAATTTATAAAGGAAATTGGTTTAATTGACTCACAGTTCCATAGGGCTGGGGAGGCCTCAGGAAACTTACAACCATAGTGGAGGGGAAGCAAACATGTCCTTCTTCACATGGCAGCAGGAAGGAGGAGTGCAGAGTGAGGTTGGGGAAAGCACCTGATAAAACCATCAGATCTCATGACAACTCACTCACTATCACAAGAGCAGCATGGGGAACCATGCCCATGATTTGGTTCCCTCCCACCGGGTCCTTCCCACAACACCTGGGGAACTACAGTTCAAGATGGGATTTGGGTGGGAAGCCATCTCACTTAGTCTACTGATTCAAAAGTTAATCTCATTCAAAAACATCCAGACACAACAAAATAATGTTTGACCAAATATCCGGACACCCCACAGCACGATGGGGTTGACACATAAAAGCAGCCATTCCCATGGTTACTCAGATGAAGGAGGAAGGGAGAGAGATGATGGAAGCGATCACATTTCAGATGCTTTTGACTTCAGGTGTATAGATTTGATTGGCAGAATCTAAACTTTTATAAACAGGCAGTCTAATAGTTCACAGCTCTGTAGCCACTTTGATAGTTTAAGGAGCTTGCCTTATAGCACCCTATGCAGGATCCCTCAGGAAGCCAGGACCAGGGCAAAGTTGTGATTTTTGTGGTTCTGGTGAGACAGGAATTACACAGAGGAAAGAAATACCATTTCCTAATTTAGGTCAGTGAGGAAGTGTGACATCTGGAAGCAAAGCACAAGGGAACTGTCCGAGGTTGGAAAGAAGCAGGGTCCCAGGGTCTCCAGGCGTGCTTCAGGGAGCGTGGCCAGGCACTGCATTCCTGTCCCATACTTGGCGATTCTGCCTATTTTTCCTAAAAGATCAGAACCAGCACTGATAAAGCATATGACAAAGTAGAGAAATACAAAAGACAAATATAAATCAAGGCCAAAGAAAACAGAAGTGGGATTGAGACCAGGAGGAAATAATTCAAACACTGTTAATCATCCATGTTTATCGACAGTGAATAAAAATTCTAAAAATGCAATTCCCGAGGCTTCCTGGCAGCACAAGTGAAAAGGGAAACTTGAGCAGACATCTGCTTCTCACTGTCTGGAGGAGAAGGACCAGAGATGTGGCAGTAGTAAAAGTTTCCTGCCGCCTTGGTTTGCAACATGGCATGGTAGTTTCACAGAGAACAGAGGTGCTAATGCTGCGATCTGAGACCCCATGAGTCTGAGACTCCTTCAACTTCTGCCAAGGCCGGGTGCTCCTGGAAATGCACTGGCAGCATTCACAAGGGTGCTCTCCCATGGTGTTTTCTCAGCAAAGCTGAGGACAGGGCAACAAAGGAGGACTCAGAAGAGCGGTTTTATTTATGGCCCCTACTCTGTGCAGCTCCTCCCCTCCTGTGGCTTTTTATTGGGGTGTTGCTTCCTGTGAATGGTGTCAGGATAACGATGCTGTTTGTTTTCCCGCATTGGCAGAGAGCACAGGAGGAGGCAGCCTGGCTGGAAGTGCTGTCTCTGCCTTGGCTCTGGGACCAAGGGTGGGTTGTTCGACCTCCCGGGGTCCCACTTTACTCCTGAGAGTAGCGGCCGCCGCCTGATGGGCTTCCTGTGAGAATTAAGTGAGATGAAATGTACCGAGTGCTGAAAACAGCGCCCGGCACAAAGCTGCACTCCGTGGGTGCTGCTGCCTCTTATCATGGGGTTGCTGTTGTTTTCAACCTGTTTTTCTTTTAAAAAGGATGCTACTGTTTTGAGCTACCTGAACGGAGTCAGACATTTGCACATCAAGGAATTTAAAAGTTGAATCCTGCAACGATGCTTCCGTATAAATGTAAATAGCTGATGAAGAAGAGAATCAGCCCCTACGGAGTGGCTTGAGTCGCTTCACCTCCAGGTCACCCAGTTGGAATCACCACTATCTGCAAACTGCAGTTAGCTTGGGACAAATAAAGTGTGTGGTCTCAGAAAGAGACGGAGCAGATTGACTTTCTCCCATAAGGCCCCAGGTGTGTGAGTCCCCCGAGGAGAATGAATGAGAAGCTGATGCCCCAGACCCTTCCCCTCTCTGATCCACCCACTCAGTGCAGGGAGGGGCAGTGGGTACGGTGATGTCTCCCTCCCTCCCTTTTTTCCTTCTCTTTCTTTCTCTCTTTCTTTGTCTTTCCTTCATTTTCTTTCTTCTTTCCTTTTTTCTTTCTTTTTCTTCCTCTTTCCTTCCCTCCCTCCCGTCTTTTCCTTCTCCCTTCCTCCCTTCCGTTTCTTTTCCTTCTTTCTTTGCTTCCTTCCTTCCTTTCTTCTCTCTCTCTGTCACTCCCTCCCCCCACCTCTCTCTCACCCTTTCTCTTCCTTCTCTTCTGAAACAGGCTGTCTAAATTCAAATCCACAGCTTTCTCTGGGAAGCTGAATGGAAGGAGGATTTAGGAAGAAGTGGAACTTTCCTGTGCTTCCTAGACCACGTAAGGGATTTGTCAGGAGTCATTTGTCTTTCCATGATTTTCCCTTTACCTGCAGACTGTATGTGATCTGTGCATCTGCAGAACCCTGAGACTGGAGCCATAGGCTGAGGAAGAGGTGAGCCATTCATACAAGTTGGAGATTGATGGGTCTGGGAGGGATCCCCACCCTCCACCATCACTCTCTCTTCCACAGGTGTTATCACCAGGTAGCCTGAAAACCAACTTACCTGAAACCAGAAAATAAATCACCCAGGTCAGGGGACAAGTGCCTCTTCCACCTTCCACTACCTGAGAGAATCATTGCACACCCCGTCTAGAGGCAACGTGGCCAAACCTTTCAGTGGGAGACCATCCTGGTTTGGGAATATGTTTTCTTTGTGATTACTCTAAATCCCTCCCTGCAGATCTGAGACATGAACTTTGTAGGAAGGAGAGACAGCCCCTTGAGATGTTCCATTTTAAGCCAGCAGAAGCCCAAAGAAGAAACAACCCTAGGACTGAAATAGAGAAGCCTCTGTGTTCACAGGGGCACTGGGGGACACCTAGAGGGTGAGCAGGGATAGGTGAAGGGTCCCAGACCACGGAGGGATCTTCTGGAGGGGAAGAGTCTCTCTGCAGGGTCCAGTGTGCGTAGGTTTGTGCCTGAGGACGCCTCTGGCTGCAGCGGGGCAGCCGTCTGTATTGACAGGATCCACAGTGAACTTGCTTCTTACAGGGAGCTGAGTTTCAAAGCTGGCACGTGGGCCTTGGGATAATCATCTAGGTGTTCTCAGCAGGGCCAGTGCAGGAGCCTCCACGCTGACTTTCCTGTTCCCGTGGCTCCGGTAAACGCTCCCCTCAATCAACAGTGATCCTCTTAAAACCTCAGTCAGTCAGTGCCGCCCTGTGCTTGACACCCTCCGTGGCTCCCATCTTACTCAGATTGAAAGCCCAGATCATCCACAAGGCATGCTTTGTCCCTCTCTCCATGCCTCCCCAACCCCCAGGCACCTCCCCTGACCCTCTTCCCTTATTCCCTCCCTTCCTCCACAGTGTCCTCCTTGCTGTCCCTTAGACGCTCAGGCAAGCTCCCACCTCAGGACCCTTGCACATCCCTGCCCTTGCCTCCAAAGTGCTCCCCTCTCACGTCTGCATGGTTGATAGCTCTGCCTCCTTTGGGCCTTTACTTAAATGCCATGTGGTTAGTGAGGCTGTCCCTAGGTGCCCTACCTCAGACTGCAGCCCCCTGGCATCTGTACCTTCTTCCTGCCTTGTCACCATCCTGTCACTGTCTATTTTATTATTGATCTTGTTAGGTGCTGGTTCCCCACCACAAGCAGGTCATCTCTGTGCGGTGAGGCATCTTGTCTGTGTTGATCTCTGCTTTATCCTAAGCATCTGAAGCAAAGCCAGGCATGTAGACGGAGGTCACCAAATACATGTCCAAGGAACGGTGGAAGAAATGAATGGCCCTGGAACACCCTTAGGGTTTGGACGGTCAGATTCTTTCTCTACTCTTAGAACTGGTGTCTCTTTCTCAGATGGAACTCCAGGAGAAATATTTAGCTTGTGTTTCAGGGCCAGGTTGTATAGAAAATGCACCTTTAAAGACTAGAGTAAGCAAGAAGGCGGAGGCTGTCTTTGTAAGAAGCCAGGGATCCGAGCCCCACTGAGTGGGTGAAAACCCAGACCCTGCGCCTCAGCCTTCAGCTGCAAATCCCTGCGGAGAAGGATGGCAGGACCCACAGGGTCTGCCACACTCAGCTGCTCTCTGCCTCCTAAAGAGTCGAATCTGTATCAGTAAAATGCATAGACTCCACTAAATACTCACCTGCAGACACATAATATTAAAACTAGGTTACTGTCTTGTCTTCTCAGGAAAAAATAAATGACTCTCTGAGCAGCAGTACCTCCCCAGAAGGGACGTTTTACACCCAGACGCTAGAGTTAAAACACAAAGCAAGAGGTAGGGGGCTCTGCGTGTGAATAGGTTCAGCAGCCATCATTAATGATTTCCAGGGTTGAATGGGACACGTCCTGCTTTCATGGGAAAATCAGTTTGCTGCCGACCAACCCGTATTTCTGGAGCACTGAGTAACCAGCCTCTAATTCGGCTGTAATGAGCCATGTATTAATGTTGCAGCCTCTGCCCGCTCTGGGGACCTCACGCCATGCCTCGACTTGCCATGCGTCTTGCACTTGTCAGCTCTGGGGTAGGACTTCCTTGCGAGGCTGCTTTTGTATTTCCACTAAAAATGTGCTTATTTCCACCTTAAATAGAGATGGATCCTACAACTTGCCCAAGAGAAATATGGGAGATGAAAATCTCATTTGTATTTAAAGTCATGTGTGGTTTTCTATTTCTCGCTCTCACACACAGACACACACACAGAGACGCACACATAACGTCTTAAATGTCTGCAAACATTGTACTAAAACACCCATTAAGTTAAATACAAAATTACGGCATGTCTGCTTGTTTCTCTCTCTCTCGAATACAGTAGGTCTGGGGTCCACGTGTCCAACCTGAATGCATTTAAATAAAGAAGAGGTGTCGAGCTGCTTTGGGGAGCAAAGTTCAGAGCGGAGGCCCACCTAACTCAAGAACCTTACTGTCCTCCTGGTGACATCCCGCCCTGTCTCTGGCTTAGGTTTGCAGCCCTTCTGTCCTGCTACTTTCTCACCAGCAGGACCAAGGGAATTCGTGGAAGATGCCCCAGAAAACCCTTCAGCTCCATCAGCCAAAATACCGACCCACATGCGGCTTTTGTTTGAATGCAGTCAGGTTGCTAAATTAAGAGGGAGCCCAAGGAGGCAAATGTTCCCCCCTCCCCCAGCCAAGGGTAAGGCCAGTGCAGTCCTGGGCTTCTGGTCATTACCTCTGTTCTTTGGAGATGACAGAGAAATGTCTCACACCACTGCACCCACCCCAGAGGCCTCCCCTCCGTCACAGCACGGTCCACACACATCCCCACCTGGACTGGGGTTCCCTCCAGTTCTGTTGTAGAATTGCAGGCACATGAATGGGACACAGGACTCCACCCTGCTCAAAGGCCTCGAGTGTCCTTGGTCCTCAGGGCTTCTGCGTCGATATCATTGTTCCTTCTCAGAGTCCCATCCCTGCATTGAGTCATTCACTACGTGGGGAGAGACCCCTGTGAGGCAGTCAGGCTTTGAATCCCCAGCAACTCTGGGGCTGGGGCTGCAGGGCACTGGGCAGAGAGGCCCAGGGTGGTACGGCCTTCACTTTCTGGAGAAGGTTTCACAGGGTGTGTGGAGGGACAGGAGTGGCCTTGGGCTGTGGCTACTCAGAAAGGAAAGGTGTACAAAGTCTCCGTTGTAAAGAAAGAAAGAGTCCTACATATGCGCAGAAGAACACTTTAAATCTTTAATACCTGCTTATCCTGCTCAAAAATTCGTCAGAACCCACGGATTGGACTGCTTTCTAAATTTATGAACTGTGAAGCAAAAACAAGGTAAATGTATTTTATGTGTTCTAATGTCAGAGTTTGATTTTTCACTAAAAACAGCAGTAGCACATGCTATGAAGTAGCTATCAGAAGATGCCATGACCACTTTTAAGATTAAGTGTATATGTGTGCAAGTGTGTAAGTGTGTGTGTATGTGTGTCTGTGCATCTAGTGCATGTGTGCCTGACTCCCTGTAGAAGCAGCACATGCTGTGATAGTTTTAGGAGCTACGTGGCTTGGCCATGCAGAACCATGAGGTCCCCTGGTAAGAGCATGTGCCTTGGGGTGAGACCTTGGCGAGCTCTATGTGACACCCAAAGCTAATTGAGGCATTACAGTGGGACGATGTCTTGTACCCAGGCAATACATAGACCTGAAGAACATCAGAACAAAGGTACACAGAATTTGAATTGTGCACACAGGCTTCCAAGATACACGTAAGAAACCCTGCGCATACACGAACGTTAACTGAATTTACTTTCTATGCTCTGCTAACCAAAATAGGAAGAGAATGCTCACCCTGGTACCAGTCACAAAAATGGTACTATGATAGCAAACCGGTGTAGAGTGCCTGCGTGTGCCAGAGGCCATGCTAGACACTTTACTGCACATCAATCCATTCAGTGCTCCCAGCAGCAAGGGAGGTAATAGTATTCCATCTATGGGTGAGAAAACGGAGGTTCTGAGCGGCTTCAGGACCAGCTCAAGGTCACAGAAGATCACGAAGCAGTGGAGCCAGGACTCACCTCTTACTCGCTTTGTCATTGTACCTTCTTTGCTGTATTAGTGTGTTTATCATGCTGCTAATAAAGACATATCTGACACTGGGTAATTTGTAAAGGAAAGAGGTTTCATTGCCTCACAGTTCCACATGGCTGGGGAGGCCTCACAATCATGGTGGAAGAGCAAGGAACGTCTTACATGGTGGGAGACAAGAGAGAGCATGTGCAGGGAAACTCTCCTTTGTAAAACCATTGGATCTCCTGAGACTTACTCACTACCAGGAGAACAGCATGGGGGAAGCTGCCTCCATGATTCAATTATCTCCACCTGGCCCAGTCCTTGAACTGTGGGGATTATTACCTTTCAAGGTGAGATTTGGGTGGGACACAGCCAAACCATATCATTTGCCTTTTTGAGGAGCTTCTAGGACTTTTCACTTGTTATTTGTTATTTGCTATAGTGACATGAGAAAAACAAAACAGCCACTTCTATCCCCGACCCTATTCTAAAAATCAAACAAACACAAAGATGATGACTTCTGTTTGTGTTCTCTGAGGGTGTTTTCATTCTGTGAAATCCCTTGATGGCATGCAGTCTCAGACACTGTGAGTGTGGCATCTAAATAAACCTCAAACACCTAAAGAACTCTTTGTGTCTTTTCTTGGGGGGTCATGTTGCTGTTTCTCATCAAGTAGATGCCATTCGACATAAACTTGATTGGCACTAATTTAAAGATAGTGGCTAATTAGTTTTTAAAGCAGGATAAAACTAATTTGAAGCATGCTAATGAGAGTGAAGTTTCATAGCAAGGAAGGCAAAATATTAATTTAGAACCCAGGAGGACTGGTGATGAAGGATGTTTTAATTTTTAAAATTTAAATTCTGTTAAATTGCAGGTAGAGTGGCAGTCACTGTGGTGGGCTTGGAGGTTGTGCATGCATTTTGTTCTGCAGGTATTTATTGTTTCTGATCTATGCTGATGACTTTCTCAGCACCAGGCAGGCGACAATAACAAAACCAACATTGTGACTGCTCTTGAAGCTCTGTAGTCTAATAGGTCTCACAGTCTAATAGAAGAATCAAATGTGAAGTGAGTAAGTATACAGTAACAATGTTAGCTTGATGAAAAACAGATATACACACAAACAGACACACGCACACATGCACACTTAAACCAGGGCAATATAGGGAGAGCAACAGGAGGAACCTGGATTTGATTGAAGCGATTCTGTCCAACAGAATTTGGATGATAATGGAAATATCCTATGACCGTGCTATCCACATGGAAGCCATGAGTCCCATGTGGACAGTGAATGCCTGAAATGTGGCTAGTGAGACTCAGGAACTGAATGCTTTAGTTTTAATTAATTTGAACGTAAATGTCCCCTTGTGCCTGCTGATAAGGGCACCCTCTGTTCCTCAGGGAACCACCTGTCTCCCGTCCTTGCTCCCTACGGTCAAGAGGAATTGATCCTACCCGTCATTCTCAGACAGGATGTATCTCAGCCCGAATTGTTGGGAAGTGGAATAACTTGGCCATGGTTAATGGTGAAGGGAAAAGGCCATCAGGCACTCTCTTCCTGGAGTTTGAATCTTGAGCAAGGCTATTGGAATGGATTAATTCTCCACCAGGGAAGCTTTAGACCTTAGGAGCCCCCCGATGCCTGTCCATCCATGCCGGCTTCTCCACCTTCCCCACCAGTTCTCCAGGTGCCCCTCGCCTTGCTGGAGTGTACCGATGAAGTCTTTTCCTACATACATGAGCTAAAGTTGTTTCTATTAGCTTGCAGGCTAAGGCTGTATCTCAGAGTGTCTCTGTGCTGACCATGTTTCTCATTCACTGACTCGGCTCACAGGTCATAAGCTCCTACTCTGTATGTAGCATTGCTTAAGGCATTGGAGACCCAGAAATAAGACAGTCTTTGTGTCTGTGAAGCTCATGGTGCAGGTGCTGGGCAGGGGGAAAGCGGATCGTGCTCGCTGTTAGATCATAATGCTTGATGTTCTTTGCTTCGAGGAACTCACCTACTCTGTGGGCCTGAGATCCCTGGTCTGTAACCCAGAGGATTGGCCCAGGTGACCCAAGAATTTCCATTCTGTCTTAAAACCTGCGTTGCTACAAAGCAGAGAGATGGTGGGTGGACGCAACTGAAATTCAGGGGTTTTATCAGGAGGGGAAGGATGGGAGAATACTCGAAAGGCTCTGAGAATCTCTGTGTGAGGTTTTCCACATGTTGGCCAGAAGCTCCAAGGATGTCTTTGTGTCTACATGGGGAATCTCAAATTTGCGGGCACCAGCGAGATCAGAAGCACCTGCCTGACCCTTGCCATCACATTAGCCTCAGCAAGAACAGGCCTTTTGAAGTCAGGACTTCCCCAAATAACACATGTCTCCTTTGGTGGTCTTGAAATACTCTGTCATTGGGAAAAGAGTACACAGTGATTGTGGGGCTCATGGGCAATGTCTTGAACTGTTTTCAAGTGTTTGAGGGTCTGTGAAAACTAAAACATACTTCTCCAAACTCCTCTTTCTTTTAACCTTTTTTTTTAATACCGCTGTGCCTGTAGGAGGAGATGGAGGCCATGTGCTTTCAATTCCTGGGCTCTTAACTTTCCAAAATACACTCTGGTAAAGGATGTTTGATGTGTGTTCATTCTGAGGACTTGGGGCCCCGTTGACAAGCCCTTTTCTTCTAAGGATTTTCCTTAGGAAGGCAGGCTGCTTCTCTCCCCGTTAGGAAACAAATGTAGATCACAGAAAGGCTTGAAACTCCAAGACTGTGCCATTTCAGCAGGTGTAAAGCTTGTGAAGTTCATTCATCAGGGCGGGGGTGCAGATGGGCAGCCCACCGGAGAGAGCCAGCAACAAAAGATCGGGGGACCCAGAGTTCCAGCCACCCTTGATTTCTCGAGGAGATGAAGATTCTTTTTAGATATCATCAGCTACTCACTGGGCAGCTGCTGTCTCCAGTAAGACTCTACTTTCTTACTTGTGAAATGACCAGGTTGCTTAGGAGAGCATCCGTTGTGGCCTCAGCTCAAAACCTCTCCTGGTGCCTTTCCCAAGGCAAACTATAAAAACCTAACAACAGACAGTGAGCAAATGGGCCTGGAAACTGCAAACAGGAGAGTCAGTATGAGGTGGAAACGGCTGCGGCGGGAGAGGGGATGCCTCGTCACCCATGAGTTCCTGCATCTTGTTAGGGAGTCTCTCAGTAGCCAGGTATCTGTTATCTAATTGCCTGTTGTGAGATTGTGTTAAAAGGTGGATATTTTCATTTCAAGCGAAGATTCATTAATGGTGTGAGTTGCTAAAAAGCTAGCTAGTGGTTGCAGCTTTCATATGATGAGAGTCTTTCTAGTTCACTCTGTAATTTGAGGGACTAGCAGTGTCCGCCACTACAGGTTGAGTCTACCTTATCCAAAATGCTTGGGACCAGAAGTGTTTCCGATTTCGGACTTTTTCACATTTTGGAATATCTACATGTAATACCAGTTGAGCATCCCAATGTGAAAATCCAAAACCCTAAATGCTCCAATAAGCATTTCTTTTGAACATGACCTTAGAACGTCATGTTGGTACTCAAAGAGTTTCAGATTTCGGAGAATTTCAACGTCTAGACTTTTCAGGAGGGATGCTAAACTGCAAAATGCAGTGTTTACGAAGTGAGTTTGCAAGTCTTGCAAAAGACATAAGATTTCCTGAGGTTCGTGAAGGTGATTTTTTGGTGAGCCACTTCAACCACAAAGCCTCTGAAAATATGGCAAAGTGACCGTCCCCTGGGCTTCCACCCGCTTTCAGATGAAGAAGTGAAAATAAAAAGAGCATGGATTTAATATCAAAAGACTAAGAGAGGGCCTGAGCAAAATTAAGGAAACATTCTAAGCCTTTGCCAGGAAAAAGAAAAAAAAAAAAAAAAAAGACAGCCTTCTTTACAATTGAGCTGCAAAAGTCAAACATAAAGAGATTTATTGATAGACTATCACTCCATTTTGCAGGAAAAAGTCAAGTTGCCATTTTTTCACCAGAAGTAACCATTTTTTCACTCTGTTCTAAAAGTGAGCACACGGTTTTAATTAAAGCTCATATTTTGTGAAAAGGCAGATCAAATGCAATTATTTTCATAACTGTCACGTTTCAAAGAAAAGTCCCACTCAAAGCATCCTCTCCCCACTCCACTTCAACAACTCACAGTGACATTTTACTTACTGTTTGAAGTTGATTCTTCTTACTTTTCGATTTCCAGGGATGATTACTGGAACATGAGGCCTTCCTGCACAATCTATGGAACAGGCTTAGGTAAGGTGCCTGTATCATTCCACCCTTTGACCTGATGGCAGTCAAGCTAACAGTCGGTGTCGGTGCACCCAGTGTGTGTCAGACACTCTGCATGCACTGGGGAGACGAGGATGCAGAATAAGACGGGGTTCCTGGCTGGGCGTGGTGGCTCACACCTGTAATCCCAGCACTTTGGGAGGCCAAGATGGGTGGACCATGAGGCCAGGAGTTCGAGACCAGTCTGGCCAACATAGTGAAACCCTGTCTCTACTAAAAACAAAAATTAGCTGGGTGTGGTGGTGCCTGCCTGTAGTCCCACCTACTCAGGAGGCTGATGCAAGAGAATCGCTTGAGCCCAGGAGGTGGAGGTTACAGTGAGCCAGGATTGTGCCATTGCACTCCAGCCTGGACAACAAAGTGAAACTCTGTCTCAAAAAACCAAAAGGAGTCCCTTACTTCACGACTTCATCTCAGTGTGGCAGGGAAGCTGGATATCTATGTATTCCAATAACCACAATCCAGGAAAATCTCAGTCAGAGAGGAGGAAGCCGCTCTTCCTGGAAGGCTCTGGGGGTGCTTCATGGAGGAGGTGACATCCAGCTCTGCCTTGAAGGGAAAGCAAGAGTGAAGGTAGATACCTTGTGGCCGGAGGGCAAGGAGTGAAGTCACTAAGTCTTAAACCAGAAACTGCAGAGTAGAGGTTCAGGACTGAAGATCTGACCTGACCCATAGCCACGTGTAGGGCACTGTGAGTTGGAACAAGTTTGCAATATTAAAAGTTTGATTCTCTCTTTCTCTCTCTCTCTCTCTCTCCCCCCCTCCTTCTCCTCCTCCTCTCTTCCTCCCCCATCTCTCTCCCCCTTTTCCCTGACCCCCTCTCTAACCCCCCCACCGGCTCTTGCGTGCTCTCTCTCTCTACCCCCTCCTTCTCCTCCTCCTCCTCCTCCTCCTCTCTTCCTTCCCCCTCCTCTCTTCCTTCCCCCATCTCTCTCCCCCTTCTCCCTGACCCCTTCTCTTACCTCCCCCCGCTCTTGTGTGCTCTCTCTCTCCCCCTCCCCCCTCCTCCTCCTTCTCTCTTCCTCCCCCCATCTCTCTCCCTCTTCTCTCTGATCCCCTCTCTAACCCGCCCCGGCTCTTGCATGCTCTCTCTCTCTCCCCCGAACCCCGTCACTCTCACTCAGTCACACACACACG
>CAUYLG010032154.1:0-25193 GCA_963573385.1 Cacajao melanocephalus
ACAGAGCAAGACCCTATCTCAAAAGGAAGGAAGGAAGGAAGAAAGGGAGGGAGGGAGGGAGGGAGGGAGGGAGGGGAGGGAGGGGAGGGGAGGGGACAAATATCACATTTATGTATTTCTAAAGTAAAACTTAGGTAAGTATATACCTAATTGCTAAATTTGAACTTACTTTCTAAATGTAACAATTATGTAATAAACTTGACTGTATAACATTGATAACTTGAGTCTCTTTGAAAAACAAGAAAACTAAAAGGCCAATGGGCAAAAATGTGTACAGCAAACAAAACAGTCATTTCAAAATTAATAATGAGTAATACAAATTTGAAAAATGCTCAGCCTGGTTAATAATCAAAAGAAACAAAAACAATGAAAGCCACTTTTGTTATCAAACCTGGGGGTGTACAAAGTCACCCAAGTGCCCAGACATGTTGGCTTGAACCACGGTGGTCATGAGGGAGATGGTAACAAGTGGTTACACCTGGGTATGTATTCAAAGTGGGGCCGGCAGGTGTGGTCCTGGACTGGGGGTAGGATGGGGGAGACAGGGGAGTTAAAGACAAATGGGCCAGTACCACTCTGGCCAGGGAGTGTGCAGGGGCAGCCCTGACCTCAAGGAGCTCTGCTTCCAGCAAAGGGAAGCAAGAGAAAACAGCTTCAGAGTATCATTCTGAGATCCACTGCGATGCCCTTTACCTTCTTGATTAAGAAATTCTCTTTCATGGCCAAAGAAAACTCTCCATTTGTATTTAAGCCCCTTCCATCTTCTCTGACCATCCGTGGCACGGAGTATAAATGCTTTAGCATGGCTTTCACTTACAGTTAAAGACCTCATTACACTAATCTTCTGTTTATTAACCTACACAAACTCGATTTTCCCTTTCATTTTACAGAACTGTTTTCTATCATTTAATCATTACTTCTTCCTCTTCCACACATCACAAGAGGCTGAATTTACGCCTCTAAGCAAATCAAGAGAGCCAAAGAAAGAGAAAGACTGCACAGAATTGTCGAACTCCAGAGCAGCCTGGTGGAGCTCAGAAAACAGACTGTGATTTTTAAAGCCAAAGGTTATGAATCTATTTCTTAGCACTCTCATGATGTCTGTGTGTGCATCTAATCATGAATCATTACCTTCCCAGAAACACATTTTATGAGAGCCAAAGTTCAGATTTATTGCCCTAACTGATATTATTCTGAGTATAATCAGTCAATTTCACAGATTTTACTAGTTGACTCGAAGCAGAATACAAATGGGTACAAACCTATTCTTGTGACTTTATCGTATAACTGTATAATACGGTAAGAAAACCAAATACTTTCAGAGTTGATGCTTCAGAAAGGGCACATTTTAAGTCAGGTATCGGTTCTCAATCTAACGTGATGGATTATAATACATCAGTGTCACTTTCCAATCTAACATAATTTAACTTTTCTCGATAAATAAGAAAAAGAATGCTGGCTGGAAGATAGGCATTTAACAGGCAGATCCTGTGAGGGATGAGAGGAAAATTTCCATGAGTGCAGCCAATCCTCCTCGCTTTGCTCTTTAAAGTCACCAAGATTCCTCTCAGGGGCCATTTCTGAAGTTCTGTGCACTCTATATTTGCTTCCAGGACCTTGCACTCATCTCTCTGTGATAAACTCACAAAATGATCTATAAGGCCCAAGTCAGACCCCTTCTAGAAACACTGCAGGAATTGCCAGGGTGTACTGAGAGCCAAGTCTCCCGGAGCCTGGAATGCCAAGCGGCGTTAATTTACAAGACACCCTATCCAACATACCTCTAAGGAGGAAAAAAATAACAGCCACAGCACATGGTCCCATCTAAATATCATGCAGAACAGACGTGTCTGAATCCCCACTAATACATTTTATCTAGTGTGCTAGAACAACTTGATGTGGTTAAAAGATTTTAGAGTCAGTTGTGCCATTAACCTTGTACAAACTAACTGCCCTCATTGAGGTTCTGTCACCCTATCTGAGAAAAGGAAGAATGATGCCTTGTAGGACTCCTACAAGAAGTAGAGGAGGCTACACTTGCAAAGCAGAGTGCCTAGCACAGAGTTTGTCCTTAACACTGTAATAGTAACAACAATAACAAGAGCGATCATGTTTTTAAATAAAAAGCTCATTAATATTTTCTTAAAGGCCAAGTTTACTGTCCAAAAATTCATGTAGGGCAACAGACAGAGGATCTAGAATAGATGTCTTCAGGGCCAATGAAATGGAGGAAAGAGGATGATGTCCAACCTCTGAAATGTAGAGCGTGGGTGCATCCTGTCTTGGTCCATTTTCTGTTTCTGAAATTGGGTGATCTTTAAAGAAAAGGAATGCATGTATCTTACAGTTATGGAGTCTGAGAAGTTCAAGGTCGAGAGACTGCATCTGGTGAGGGCCTTCTTGCTGAGGAGACTCTGCAGAATCCAGGCAGTATAGAGCATGACATGGTGATGGGGCTGAGGGTGCGATCTCAGGTCCCTGTTCCCCTTCTTACAGAGCTACCAGTCTCACTCCCATGATAACCATTAATCCATGAATGCTTTATTCCATTAACCCATGAGCCTTCATGACCCAGTCACTTCTTAAGAGTCCCACATATCAATACTGCCACATTGGGGATTAGGTTTCCACATGAGATTCAGAGGGAATAAACATTCAAACCACAGCATGTCCCAAAGCTACACTCTTGCTACTGGTGCCTTCTTTTTTTTCTTCCTATTTTTAAAATCGTTATAAAAATTTTAAAAGATGCTAAAAGAGAAATGTTAAACAGCAAGTTCAGGTACGAGTCTGTGTCTTGAGGCACAGGAGAGGTGGCAAGGGGCATTCTGCCATATTGGTATAATCTTTTACACCTTCAAGGTGTCAGCTGGGTATGTCCACATTCACACCATTCTCCTTCATACTTGCTTTGCATATCTGAAATACTTCATGATACATTTTTTAAAAAAGGTAAATTCATAAAATGTAAAATAAATTCAAAGAGTGCATTAGACAAATTGTATAAAGATAGCATGTTTCTTAAAAATAAAAATATTTTAAAATATTTGGCATGTGCTAAGTCCAAGGGCAGCTGACTATTAGGATGCAGGGGTTGGAGGTGCCCTCAGAACAAAAGGCCTTCGGTAGTAGAGGATTTTCACATTCCCCAGAGCAAGGCAGGGAGCACACTGCTCCCAGACACCAATGACGTCCTAATCAAGCTTAGGCAGACCCACCTACATCTTCCAAGGTAACTGCCATCGTGCAAAAATGTGGCTTCCCACCCCACCCCTGCATAAGTCCACTCCATTTTTGTGATCCCGGAATAACCACATTCACGGCCATTAAAGAATCCAGTACTGTGAATGTGGACACTCCATTTATACTTTAAACCTTGCTTCCAACAGCTCAGTAAGTGGCACAGGAGTGGAAGGTTTTGAAAGATACAATGTGCAGCTACCGACATCTAAAGAAAAAACAAGATTGCTTAGTTGCTGACAATAGCTATAGAATCAATGCAAGAAGGATGCAAAAGCTGTAAAGGGCAGAGGCTCGCAGGTCTACTTAAAAGTTGGCACTAAGAAAGAAACCTGAAGACTATCTAAGGCACGAGGAAGCCTTTCATGAGCTGAAAGCAACTATCATTGTGCACGGAAATATTCAGCGTTTGTCACGTCAATCGCTGGGCAGGCTTTTCTTCTACAGCATAAAGATCTTCAAATATATAGCTTTTCTATCCATGAAGAATACAACTTAGGTACAACTGATTACTCTATTAATAATAATCAAGTCTTTCCAAAGAGGAATGGAAGACAAGATTTAAAGCTGAGTAAATGAATCATTGACAGGATCTTTTAATATCAAAAGGTTGCCTTCAAATTTAGAAATGTATTTCTGCTTCTACAGAAACAGACCAAAATCTTAAAATTATAACCCTTACATGGAAATATAACTTTTTAAAGGAACATCTGGGTAGGTATTTTTCATAACAGCACATCACTCTTCTTAACAGTACTAATTTTTTGTCATCATCCCATTTGTAAGATTCTACAATCCTTTGACCTATTTTCCATTAGCTCCCACACAATTCTCAGTATTATTGTGAAAAGAATCTTTTCCTCCCCCTTATGTGAAAGGCTTGAGTTATTACAATGTTAATATTTCACTGTTCCAAAGCAGAACTGAATGCATGCATTAAGCTTTCCATGTTAAAACGCCAGTGCTGGAGCAAGGTTACAGGAACTGTAGGCAGGAACCATCAATGGTCCTGATGTTAAGTCAACAAGCTCAAGAGTGAGAGGTACAGAGAAGCAAATGGGATGGATGAATGAGTGGATGAGAGACTGTAGAAGGAGGTGGGGGGGTGGTGGTGGTTGAATGGATGGATGGATGAATGAATGGATGGATAGATGGATGGATGGACAGATGGACAGATGGATGGACGGATGGATGGATGGATGGGAGAGAAGAAGGTAATATTCAGGCACCTGATGGCAGTGGGTTAGAGAGTGAGAGCATAAAAGCCCGATTTGTGTAATTCACTTATTCATCACCTAACACGAATGACACAGGTTAGTTTTTTGCTGGGTCTGCTTGGGCAGGGGGAACCGTGAATGTAAAGTTGTGTAAGTCATAGCTCATGCCCTCAAGAACATAGATCTTATTAAGAGAAATGACAAAATTAATTATCTAGCATTCACTAGAAATGATTGAAGAAGAAAGGGAAGAGGAAAGCAAGGAATGAGGAGGGAAGGCACATGCGGTCAAGTCTGTGTTAAAGGAGTGAAGGGGTGCAGGATCCTTGGCCTCAGGCAGTAGCAGGTCAGGATCTGGACATTGTAGGTAGGGTCCATAAGTGGGGGCCCAGGATGGTTTAGAGCCAGGCAATTCTCAGAGGCCCAGTTTAAGGTCAATGCAAGGATTTTTTTTGGTAATGCAAGGATTTTTTTGTTATTTTGTTTTTTTAGGAAGGATTCTTGCCCTGTTGCCCAGACTGGAGTGCAGTGGTGTACTCATAGCTCACTGCAGCCTTGAATTCCTGGGTTCAAGCAATCCTCCTGCCTCAGCCTCTTGAGTATCTGGGACTACAGGTGTGAACCACTACATCAGGCTAATTTTTAAATTTTTTTAGAAAGACAAACTCTCCCTATGTTGACTAGGCTGGTTTCAAACTTCTGAACTCAGGTGACCCTCCCACTTTATCCTCCCAAAGTGCTGAGATTACAGGCATAGCCACTACACCCAACTCCATGCAAGTTTCAAAGCAATGCCAGGTACTGAGGAGCTTTGTTCAATATTTGGCCAAAAGACCCAGAAAAGAATCGCTTCCCTAGAGCACTCTCTGGACAGATCACCCTTGATTAAGGTCAATTTCACAAACTGATTGTCCTTTCAGAGATAGGAAACTATAGGCTTCCTGCAGCTGAGTGGGCACCTGTTGTGAGCCTACTCATGCTTCTCCAATCATCCTCCCCACCCAAGGGAGCGACTGGGGCCACCCCACTAGGTCTCTGCCTCGATACTGAGGGGATGAAGGCCAGGCAGGAACCACACTGGCAGCCACATCCCTCGGGATGGCAGCCTCTGGAGCATCGTGCTATTTAGGGCTCATGACTGATGATCCTGAGGGAGCCTTAGAATGGCCATCTGCCACAAATCAGTCTTTCCTCATGCCCATACCATGATGACCTGGTCCATATGACATGGCTTCTGCCTCGGCTTCTTGTAAAATATAGAGCCCTGATATCTAAATAATTCAAAACAGTTCCTAAGGATTAAATATGTTTCCCACTCACTTGCCATAGTTCTACCAGGTGGATTGATCTACCCCACCATAATGTTACTAGGTTATGCTCGTGTTCACCTAAACTCAGGTTTTGTCTATCATCTCAGCCCTTAATGGTACAGGTTTTTTTTTTAATTAAATACTAGCACTTATATAATATTCACTATATGCCAATCACTGTTTTAAGACTTTTAAGAATATTAAATAATCTTCATAACTCCCTAGGAACTAGGCACTGCTATTAGACCCAATTTACCAATGAGGACACTGAAGTTCAGAGAGATTAAGTAATTTGCCCAAAGTCACACAGCACAAGTGATGGAGCTGTGATTCAAACCAAGCTGGGTGGCTACAGAAGCAAAGCCTCTCTGATCACTGCCAAGTTAATTTCTACACACTTTAGCTTCTGCCCCCAAAATTAGCATCCCCCTGTCCCAACCTCCCTAGCCCCAAGTTCCACAGCCAAAAGTAAGTACTGTCAGACTTTTTTTTTGAGACGGAGTTTTGCTCTTGTTGCCCAGACTGGAGTGCAATGGCATGATCTCAGCTCACTGGAACCTCTGCCTCCCAGGTTCAAGCAATTCTCCTGCCTCAGCCTCCCAAGTAGATGGGATCACAGGCATGCACCACCATACCCAGCTAATTTTGTATTCTAGTGAGACAGAGTTTCACCATGTTGGTCAGGCTGGCCTCAAACTCCTGACTTCAAGTGATCTACCTGCCTGGGCCTCCCAAAGTGCTGGGATCATAGGCATAAGCCACTGCGTCTGGCCCGCTTTGTCCATTTTCTAACACCTGGCTGACTGTCAGACTTTTTAACTATGTGATCTGGTATTCACCCCTCTGTGGTCCATTCGCTTCTGAATTCACCTCCAAACCCACCTTTTTACATACTGTTCTCTGTAGACTGGTTTTGCAGATCCCTTTGCCAGCTGGCTACTCATAAGAACCTGCCAATGAGCAGCCACAGGGAGATGGGAGGGTGGAAGAATGGAGAAGAGGCTTTTTCCTGTTGCCACTGTTGCAGCCCATACTGGGCTCCAGGAGCAGCAGCCCTGTAGCCCCCAACTGCTTCTGCACTCAGGACAGGTCAGCTGTGCCCCTCAAAGCTTCTGTCAGCCACCAGGTGGTGCCACCTGCTCAGACACCTGAGCCTAGCTCAGAGGGCCATCTTCCCAGGGAGTGGTCCCAAGAGTCTCAGCCTCTTCACTTCTGTTCTCCAGCCCCAGAGAGGGTAACTGCTTCCTGAAGTTTGTAGCTTTGGTTACCTCCTTTCTGCTCTTCCAGCCTTTCATCACCCATGAAATCAATACCATATGTTTAATCCCTCTGTTGAAATACCTAGTATGGTTTCTGTTTTCAGATATAAATATCTAAAAGTCTTCTCTCTGAACCCATTCCATTTCTTCAGAGACAGCCCCTGGCTTCTAAACTGTGACATAAACATCAGTTGCTGGTATCCGGGGAAGGGGGCAGAAAATAGGATAGTGGTCCCATCATTCAGTCTGCAGACTTCTCCTTTCAGGTCCTCACCTCCCACTCTGCTACACCTGCATTCGGAGTATGGGGTGTTTCTCAACTCCTCCAACGAATAACTGGTCCCAGGGTAAAGTGAGAGAGGTGGTGGTGGGAAATGGCACAGTTAGCTGGTGACCATGCTGTATGTAAACTACCCTCCACTCCTGCCACTTCACCTTACCCCTTGCCCCGCCGCTCCACAGCCTGTTCTTGAGCCTGTCCAGGGTGCATGCGCAAATCCATCTGCAGGCTCTCTGACTGCAAATGTCTCTGTCCTGCTAGTCAGCTCCTGTGCCTCCAAGTGCTTTCTATCCTGCAAAGGTCTTACAAGCCATCTCATCTACAACCCACTGCTGCTTCCTCTCCAATTCCTTTGCCCTCGTACCTTACACTTTATCTTCTCCTCTATCATTTTCATGAGGTGTCAGGAGGAAGAGATTAAACAAGTGTAGAGTTAATGCTCTATGTTTGATCAGAGTTAGATGATACAGTTTTTCAACCTGTCACCACTTTTCTTTTTTAATTCCCAAAGTATATACACATGACCAATGTTTCTAAAATAACCTAACACAAAAAGTCCCATTAAAATCACTAATTTTAAGAAGGATCGCTTAGGAACACTAATTTACATATGTAAAGTAGAAAACACAGCTACAAGTGGAATTACTTTCCCCAGTTACTGGACTTCCCCAGGATTGATCTATTTCATTCTTTTCAGGCTCTATCCTTGAAAACCAGGAACCACATCAGCATCTACAACCATATCTTATATATGGTCAAACTCTGCTCCCTCAGAAAACAGTTCATCAGCCATGGCACTTGTGCCAACGAATGACGACCCATATTCAGGAAACAGAGAGGAGCCCCTGAAAACAGTTCTGTTCTATGTCTAAATCCCACCCCATGCCCAGGTCTTCTTCCCAGGACTGAGCAGGAGACTCACAGCCTACAGGGTCAGGCCTGGGTTCCATCTCCTCTTTTGGCACTAGGAGAGGCAAGGGCGAATGATGCTTTTTGAGGGACCTTTGGGTAGTGCTGCTTGATACACCATACAAATGATGTAAAGCAAGCTTGTCCAATTTGCAGAATTTGTGTTGAATGCAGCCCAACACAAATTCAAAAACTTTGTTTTTCTGAGACAGAGTTTCACTCTTGTTGCCCAGGCTGGAATGCAATGGCGTGATCTCAGCTCACCGCAACCTCCATCTCTGGGGTTCAAGCAATTCTTCTGCCTCAGCCTCCCGAGTAGCTAGGATTACAGGCATGTGCCACCATGTCTGGCTAATTTTGTATTTTTAGTAAAGACTAGGTCTCTCCATGTTTGTCAGGCTGGTCTCGAACTCCTGACCTCAGGTAATTGCCCTCCTCGGCCTCCCGACCTCAGGTAATTGCCCTCCTTGGCCTCCCAAAGTGCTGGGATTACAGGTGTGAGCCACTGCGCCCAGCCTTAACTTTCTTAAAACATTGTGATATTTTTTTTCTAGCTCATCAGCTATCGGTAGTGTTAGTGTATATTATGTGGGGCCCAAGACAATTCTTCCAATGTGGCCCAGGGAAGTCAAAAAATTGAACACCCCTGACCAAAAGGTACAGAAATAATGTCATCAGAATCACAAAGCATGCAGAATTCAAATATAAAATGTGATTTCTTTGCCTTCAGGAGATAATTGCACTTCAAATGCAGACTGGGTGGTAGATATCACAGACAGACTTGCTCTTCCCCACTTCATCCCCTCTTCACAGACCTTCCAGCCTGGCAGAATCTAGAAAGCACAAGACTACATTTCTCAGAGTTTCACACATGGACTGCTCACCCTGTTATGGGCGATGGAGGGAGACGTAAGAGGAGACCAGGTTTCTGCTGTTCTTCTGACAAGAGCACATATGAGGGTATCTGGTATCAGCAGCAGTGGCCACTTCATGTGTGTGGAGAGGCAGGAATGCTGCTGTAGAAGCTGGTGCCCAGGCACTCTCTCCTGGAGCCAGCAGTCACAAAGCTGTCTTCCCGCTTCTAATCGAAGCAGAGGGAGTGAGGTCCTGGGCTGGGAAGTGGGGCCGCAACTTTGAGACTATCCGCTCCCCGGAGCACACAGGCTCCTTGGCATTATCCTCAGAGCCACTCCTAAGGGCCTGCCTGCCCTCTACACTGGCTCTGTAAGAAAAAAACTCCCCTATTCAGTTCCTTTCTCTTCAGACTTCTGAGAGCTGCTTCTGTGCCATCCACATGTGACATGGACAGCCACACAAACTCCAGCAGTCCAGAGGTAGAAGGGCCCAGTGAAACCACGTCTTATGTTGAAATGCTTTCATGCAGGACTTCACAAAGCTACTGAACAGGTGAGGGACAGCAGAGAGAGCTGACTTGCTACACTTCTGCCAGGCAGGTCAACTTCAGAGAGGTTTTCAGAGAGCAACTCTGAGTTAACTGTTTTATGGCGACCTGGCCAATATTCTATAAGGAAAGGACAGCTAGGGCTTGGGCCAGCTGAAAAAAAACAAAAGGAATGATCATCCAGAGGAATTATACTTAGTATTTATAAAAAGGTATTGCAGGAATCACTTAGATACAGAAATTGAGGAGAAGGGTTTTTTGTTTTTTTTTTTTTTAACCAATGCCATTAGTTTTTCTAGAATTGCACTATATTCCTATCATTATTTACTTCTTTTTACATAGGTTCATCTCTAGGGTAAGCTAGAGTGGGAGGAACACAGGTTGTGCACAAAGCTCCAGTGTGACCAGTTTCATTATGTTGCTACGCTCTGTCACCTTCACCTTTCTGCAAATGAAATAAGTATTTTCTTTGTGCTTTCCTGAGTTAATCAGAATTTAGATGCTTATGTATAGAAAAAAGAATTTTGTCAGCCAGCCACAATGGCTGATGCCTGTAATCCCAGCACTTTGGGAGGCCAAGGCAGGTGGATCACCGGAGGTCAGGAGTTTGAGACCAGCCTGACCAACATGGAGAAACCCTGGCTCTACCAAAAATAGAAAAAGTTAGCCGGGTACAGTGGTGCATGCCTGTAATCCCAGCTATTCAGGAGGCTGAGGCAGGAGAATTGCTTGAACCTGGGAGGTGGAGGTTGTGGTGAACCGAGATCACACCATTACACTCCAGCCTGGGAAAAAAGAGTGAAACTCTGTCTCAAAAAAAAAAAATCTGTCAATTATAATTATCATCCAAACAATGCCAGGTAATTAGGTGGAAAAAGGAGAAAGAAGATTAAGGGCAACAGTCTACTGGAGGAAAGTTTCACTTATGGGATTGTGTGTGTGTGTGTGTGTGAGAGAGAGAGAGAGAGATTTCAATAGTAAGTCGTTTCTGGAATAAAGAATTTTAATGATATGAACATAGTGTCATATCTCATTTCCTACTTGCAACCTGAAAACAAAAACAATGTTTATGTCAAACACCACTGAAGTATTAGGGAAAGATGTCTATCAGTTCTGTTTGTGCAAAAGAAATGAATGATGTTTATATTCTATTTCTTCTATTTGTTTTGATATCTTAAAAGATGATGGGGAGCTCCAGTAATATGACTTTTATATGGATTAGTGTGTTGGTGGGATTGTAGGGGAGCTGGAAGAGCCAAAGGGAGTTGTAGGTTGCCAGCTGTAGACTAGTACTACCTATGTGTATACTCCAAAACTTGTTTTAAAAAGGAAAATTGTAAAGCACAGGCACAGATAACAGTTAAAGCATGCCTCTTTCCTCCCTCCAGCCCTAACACAAACATTCACTTCATCAGAGAGAGAAAGAGCAAAGAACGTATTCACTGTATAAAAATTCATTAGTATTAAGGCAAGTAGGCTGTACTGTATTTCAGTCCATCCGCAGAGACACAGAAATAACTTGTTTCATCAGAAGACATCCAGTGGTGTTCTCTGCATTTTTATCTGTATCTTTGTATATAGAGAGGCTTATAAGAGTATTAGCTATAACCGTCTTTCTCCTTATTTGTTTCACAATGTATGACCATTGCTAGGTCAGGATTTAAGGTCCTGAATGCAAAATTATCTGGTATGTTTTTAGGTGAGAAAGAGGAGAAAAGCTACAAAATGCCCTGCAGGAAGTCTATTTCAATTAATATCACAGATTCCTCTATTCTAGAGTGAGGATTCACTAGAAATCTGTGTTTAACCCTACGACAGGTGGAAAACAGATTACTGATTATGCCTGCAGATGACAGCTGTAAAAGAGGGCTGCACTTTAAGTCAGCCTGGACATGCTTCTGTCCAGTACGTAAATGCTTTTTACAAGGATGGACGGAAGAAGGGAAAGAGTAAAAGAGAGAAATTAACAGGCAGAAACCTAAAGAAAGAGAAGAACAAACTGGGAGTCTTTAAGGAGAGCACTTCTGCTCTCTCTGCTTCACTGCAATTTCAGCTTCTCCTGTGTTGAAACAGACCACATTTGTGTTACCTAAGTGACCACAACTGCATTATTTGACAAATCCAGAAAACAAGATCTATGACCTAATAAAAGTAAGCAATCGCTAAAAGTGTTAATTTGAAATAAAGACCACATTTGCTCAAGGAACATTTATCTATTTTGCATGGGGAAAAAAGATAAATTCACGTTCAGCAGGATGGTGGTGTGACTGACAGCAGAAGAAACAACTTTCAACCAAGATCTGCATCTGTCATGGTTGGGCCTTTTTAAGAGACTGTCTCCTCTTTCCTCACAGTCTTCACACTCTGAGCTTAGAAGTCTTATAATCAGGGGCAACTGTATTTTTTAAATTAAATGCCTAAACTTACTAATTTCCCAAATATGTTCAAATTTCTTCCCCCTTTCCCTCCAGTTGACAGTTACTTATAAAGCATTTAGACCAAAATAGTATGTTAAGAAAATAATTATTTAATTTGTAATGCTTTCCTACATTTTCTCTTATATTTTCACATGCCCTAAGCAGTCCGGCCTCTGCTTTTTAAAATAGTTGAAAAACTTTTTAATTGTAAATTGACAATTCATAATTGTATAAATGTATGGGGTACAGAGTAACGTTACAATTGATGAATAAAATGTGGAATAATTAAGTGAATCTAGTTAACATATCCATCAGCTCACATATTTAATGATTCTTATGGTGAGAACATTTAAAAATTACTCTCAGACTTTTTTTTTTGTTATAAACAATGAAGTATTTTTTTATTGCATTTTAGGTTTTGGGGTACATGTGAAGAACACGCAAGACTGTCTCGTAGGTACACACACAGCAGTGTGATTTGCTGCCTTCCTCCCCATCACCTATAACTAGCATTTCACCCCATGCTATCTCTCCCCAACTCTCCACCCCCCACTGTCCCTCCCCTATTTCTCCCTGACAAACCCCAGTGTGTGATGCTCCCCTCCCTGTGTCCATGTGTTCTCATTGTTCAACATCCACCTATGAGTGAGAACATGCAGTGTTTGATTTTCTGTTCTTGCATCAGTTTGTTGACTGTCAGACATTTCGAAGTGTACAGTTCTCTATTACTAACTATATTCACTATGCTCGGCAATAGAACTAAAACAAATAATTCCTCTTGCCTGAGATTTTTTTAAGTCTTCAACCACCACCTCCCCATTTTGCCCACCCTCCAGCCTTGATAACCATTATTTTACTTTCTGCTGCTATGAGTTATTGTTTTAGATTCCACAGATGAGTGAGATCCTGTGATATTTGTCTTTCTGTGCCTGGTTTATTTCACTGAGGATAACATTCTCGGATTCCACCCATGCTGCTGCAAATGAAAGCATTTCCTTCATTTTTAAGGGTGGACAGTATTACATTATGTGCAAATACCACGTTTTCTTTATCCAGTCAACTGCTGATTGACTCTCTGGTTGATTCCACAACTTGGCTACTGTGAATAACGATGCAATGAACATGGGCGTGCAGATATCTCTTCAACAGACTGATTTCAAATCTTTTCGGTAAATACCCAGAGGTGAGATTGCTAGATCATATGGTAGTTCTACTTTTCATTTTTTGAGGAATCTCCACATAGTTTTCCACAATGGCTATACTAATTTACATTTCCACCAACAGGGTTCCCTTTTCTTCACATCCTGGCCAACACTTGTTATACTGTCTTTACAGCTATTCAAGTTGTGAGATGTGGTTTCTCACTGTGGTTTCAATTTGCATTTCCTTAGTGATTTGTGATGTGACCATTTCTTCATGTATCTGTCAGCCATTTGTATGTCTTCTTTTGAGAACTCTCTATTCCAGTCCCTTGCCCACTTTTTAATTAGAACTTTTTTGTATTCTTTCTATTGAGTTGTTTGAGCTCCTCATATATTTTGGATATTAACCCTTATCAGATGTATGGATTGTAAATATTTTTTCCCACTCTGTAGGTTAGTTTTATAGTTTCTCATCTTATATTTAAGCCTTTAATCCATTTTGAATTGATTTTTGTATTAATCTATGGTGTGAAATGAGAATCCAACTTCATTCTTTTGTGTATAGATATCCAGTTTTCCCAAAGTCACTTATTAAAAAGGATATCCTTTTCTTATTGCATATTCTTGGTATAATACCTTTGTTGAAAATCAGTTGAACAGGCCAGGCATGGGGTCATGCTTGTAATACCAGCACTTTGAGAGGCTCAGGGAGGAGCCCATTGATGCCAGGAGTTTGAGCCAGCCTGGGCAACATAGGGAGACCCTTTCTCTATCAGTAAAAAAAAGAAGAAAGAGAAAATAAATTTAACTCATATGCATGGGTTCATTTCTGGGCTCTCTATTCTGCTTCATGTGTTGGTGTGTCTTTTGGCCAGTCCCATGCTGTTTTAATTACTATAGCTCTGTAGTATAGTTTGAAACCAGGTAGTATGATGCCTCTGGCTTTGTTCTTTTGCTCACGATTGTCTTGGCTATTTGGAGGTATTTGTGTTTCTACATGAATTTTAGAATTGTTTCTTTTATTCCTATGAAAAATGGTGTACTTTTGATAAGAATTGCATTGAATTAGTAGGTTGCTTTTTGGACATTTAACAATATACTTCCAAACAATCAACATAAAATATTTTTCCATTTATTCGTATTTTCTTCAATTTTTTAATCAACATTTTATAGTTTTCAGTATAAACATTTTTACTTCTTTGAATTTATTCCTAAGTATTCTTTTGTAGCTGTTGTAAATGAAATTGTTCTCTTGATTTCCTTTAAGATAGTTGATTGTTACATATAGAAATGCCACTGATTTTTGTGTGTTGATTTTGTATCCTGCAACTGTAATATATTTATTTATTAGTTGTAACAAGTTATTATTTTTTTTTGGTGGGGTCTGTAGTGTTTTCTATATATATAAGATCATGTTATCAGCAAACAGTGACAACTTAACTTCTTCCTTTCCTATTAGGATGCCTTTTATTTCTTTTTCTTGTCTAACTGCTGTGGTGAGGACTTCTAATACTATGTTAAATATAAGTGGCAAGAATAGGCATGTTTGTCTTTTTCCAGATTTTGGAGGAAAGGCTTTCTATTTTTCACCATTGAGTATAATTTTATTTGTGGGCTTGTCACATATGGCCGTTATTGTGTTGAGGTCCACTCCTTCTATAACTAATTCTAATTTGCTGGCAGCTTTTATAAAAGGATGTTGAATTTTTGTCAAATGCTTTTTCTGCATCTAACAAGATGATCACATGGCTTTTGTCCTTCATTCTGTTAATGTGATACATCACATTTGTTGATTTGTGTATGGTGAACCATCCTTGTATCGAAGAATAAATCCTACTTGATCATGATGAATGATCTGTTTAATGTGTTGTTGAATTCACTTTGTTAGTATTTTGTTGAGAAATTTGCATCTATATTCATCAAGAACACTGGCCTTTAACTCTCTTTCTTGTTATGTTCTTGTTTGGCTTTGGTACAAAGTTAATGTTGGCCTTGTAAAAAGATTTTTGGAAGTACAGACAATTCCTGACTTATAGGAGTTCAACTTATAATTTTTCAACTTTACAATAATGCAAAAGCAATACATATTAAATTCAAATTTTGAATTTTAATCTTTTCCTCAACTAATGATATGCAGTATGATACCCTTGCATGAGATATTCAACACTTTATTGTAAAATATAAATATAAATTCAGCACTTTGAATATATCATCTTGTTCTTTCCGTGTCTGCATGGCTTCTGCTTAGAAATCCACTGATAGTAGTACTGGTACTCCTTTGCATATGAAGTGTTTCTTATCTCCTGCTCCTCTCACAATTTTTTCTTTGTCTTTGATTTTTGATAGTTTTCTTACTATGTGCCTTGGTAAACTCTTCTATGGGCTGAATTTGATTGGAGAACTCTGCTTCCCATACTTGGGTTGATATGATTTGATATTTGTCCTCTCTAAATCTTATCCTAAACAGTGATTCCCAGTGTTATAGATGAGGCCTGGTGGGAGGTGTTTGGGTCATGGGGACAGATCCCTCACAAGTAGTTTGCTGTCCTCCCCATGGTAATGAGTTCATGCGAGATCTGGTTGTTAGAAAGAGCTGGAGACCTTTTCCAGCCACCTCTTGTTCCCAGTCTAGCAATGTGAGACAAGTGCTTCTCCTTTGCCTTCTGCCATGATTGTAAGCTTCCTGAGGCTCTCACCAGAAGCAGATGCTGGCAGCATGCTTCTTGTACTGTCTACAGAATCATGAGCCCATGAAACATCTTTTCTTCATAAATTACCCAGTCTTGGGTATTTCTTTACAGCAATTCAAGAACAGCCTAAAACGTGGGTATTGGCATCTGTTCCCATATTAGAGAAGTATTCAGGTATTATTTCTTTAAATATGTTCTCTGGTGCTTTTTCTCTCTGTTGTCCTTAACTTGTATTATACGAAGGCATAATCTCTTGACAGTGTTAATAACTCTCATAAGCTTTCTTCATTCTTTATCTTTCTTTTTGTCTTTTTGCTCTTCTGGATAATTTCAAATGTTCCGTCTTCCAGTTCACTAATTCTTTCTTCTACTTGACAGTGTCTTCTGCTGAAGCTTTCTATTGAATTTTTCAATTCAGCAGCTGTATTCTTCATCTCTAAGATTTCTATCTGGTTCTTTTTTATTGTTTCTATTTTTTGTTAAATTTCTTGCTTTGTGTACTGCTTTCCAACTTTTATTCAATTTTTGATCCATAGATTACTGTAGTTCCCTGAACTTCTTTATGAGTACTACTCTGAATTCTTTGTAATCATTTTATAGATCTCCATTTCTTTAGGGTCTACTATTGAAGCTTTATTTGTTTTCTTTGCAGGTGTCATGATTCCCTAATTCTTAGTAATCCTTGTGTTACCTGCACATTTGAGAAGACAGTCCCTTTTTCTGGCCTTTACAGGTGTTCTTTGGCAGGAATAGATTTCCACTATCTAATCTAGACTGTGATTCTGGAAGAGCCATCTGGTGATAATCCTGGGCAGGCAGAGCTTGTTGTGAGTTCCCAACTTAGTTGGGCTGCCAATTTTGCTCTGATGTCAGGTGGGGTGTGGGCCTGGCTTCCCCGTTTGATGAGATTCCTGGCTGGGTACCGCAATGACTTCTGGTTGGGCCAGTTACAGGATGTATTCCTTGGCCACTATTGAGATCTACAGTTGGGAGGGCTATAGGCTGGTTTCTGAGGTTAGTGAAGTCATTGCTTGGGACAAGCAGACCAGAGGCTATGTTCCTTAGGAAATTCATGATTCAGGATTTTCTCCCTATCAAGGTGGAGCTATGAGGTGGGCTTCTGACTGAGTTGAGTGGCTGTTTGACTTCTTGGTGAGGAAGTCAAAGGTGGGAGTCTCCCTGCCTAGGTGGGATCATTGGGTGGGGATTTTGGCTGAGTGGAATTGCTGCTTGGCTTCCTAGGTAGAGCTGATGTAACCCCTTCACTTCTCTGAAATCTGTGGAGGTAGGAGTCTCCCTGCCAGGATGGGGTCACTGGGGAGACTTTTTGGCTGAGTAGAGCTGCTGCTTGACTTTCTGGATCAAGCAAGACTAGCCCCTACATTTCTCCAAAATACCATGAGGTGGCAGTCTCTGCCTGCACAGGGTTGTTGAGTGGGCTTTTTAGCTATGTAGAGCCACAGCGTGACGCCCTTGGTCAAGCTGGTTTAGCCCCTTTGCTTCTCTTAAATGGGAGGAGGTGAATGTTTCCCTGCCTAAGCAGGCTTGTTGAGGTGAGCTCTGAGGCTAGGCAAGGAGACTAACATTCCAGGAACTCAGGTTAGGTTGAAACTCCCACCATAGTTTATGACAGCAACCAGCTCCACTTTGCACATGGGCTGTAAAGTTGGCTGGTATCTGCAATTGGGAGCCACAGCTTCCAGAAACATGGAAGTACCTCTAAGATCCATGTGCTGGTCACTATGACCTCTGCCTTTTTTCTTTGTTTCTACCTGACCCTGGGCACTCTGGCCATGCTGTTTCTCCTAGTATTTCCTATGAGGTGAGACTAGAGTGGGCCTGTTGTGAAGCATCCTGGAACGTTAGGGTCACTAGATGACTGCCTCTGGTTCTCTTTCCCTGCTGCAGAAACTGTCGGTCCAAGGAAAGCCTCTTAGTCCGGCACTGTGCCAACTTGGGAGATGGGAAGGGGCAGTGTGGTCAGAGTGAGATCATTCTTCTCACCCTCCTAATTTGGATTTCATTCAATTATGCAGACCATACAGGCATCTCAGGCTTGCTTCCAAGTGTTGACATTTTCAAAAAGATATTCTAGTCTGTGGACAGCAGCAAGTTCAATTTTTTGCATGTGTGGGGTCAGGGGAGTAGAGACTGAGGCTTCCGATTCTACTATCTTGCTGACATCACGCTCATCCATCTTAATTATGTGATTTTTTTTCAAGATTTTGATTTAGTTGCAGATTCTTTTTATTTTAAATATTAGAGAAAAAGAGGAGCAATATAAAGATCATCAATATCCAAATATAAAAACTATTTTCCAGTCATGGATGCTTAAATATAAAGAGGTCAGATTTGGTTAACTTTGTCCTAAATAGGTCAGATTTGGTTAACTTTGTCCTTGATTTTAAAACATATAGTTTACTGTTTTTGCCACATTACAAAGAGTATGACTTCATAAAAATCAACTACCGTTTGACATCTCCCATCTGTCTTAGAATACTTTGTCATTCTGGTAGCAACAACATAGAAGACAGAGATGCCTTGCCCTTAGCTACTCAAGAATGGGGATTAATTGCAGACCATTTTTAAACTACTCTAGCCCTAATGTAATTGCTTTCTGAAGCTTAGGAGAGACAACTTGGCCAACTCCAACTCTGTATGCATTCTATTCAGAATTTCTTGGACCAGATGGTATAACTAGACCTAAAGATAGTGTGTTTATTTATTCCTATCAATCAATTTAAAATAATATAATCAGTAAAGAAATTCTGCAGAATTCTTAGCCAAATGATAAAAAAAGGAACATCCATAATTTAATACTGTCTTTGTTAATTTCATTTTACTCTAAGGCATTCAATTAAAGTGTCATGCAATAAAAGCTGCTGCTACAATGGAATCTCAAATCCTATTAAGTGTCAAGGATGTTAAACCTACAAAACTAACAGATTCTTTAGTCTGAAACCATTTAGGTACTTTATAGTGCTGCCAGCTAGTCTCCCACCTGAATAGTGTTTTACTGGAAAGGCGGTCTATAATGTGTAATCATTGAAGCACTTTGAAATCGACCCCACAGGGCCCTTCAACCTTATTCAGTTTACATTAAATAATTATGAACTCATCATTTTGTTTAAGCTTATGTTTAAAGTCAGCCATTCTGCCAGGTCTACTCTGTTAAGATTAAATATATTTTAGTTTATAGATCATGGTGGATTCACGTTTGATCTAAAAATACTTCAGCCTACGATAAGCATATGTGAAGTACTTCACTACAATGAAATACAAAATATACACTTACGTTGCCAATGCAAAAATACAGATATGTGCAGGCAATCTAGTCAGAGCTGTAGATATAACTGTTAGATGAAACAAAAACATTCTCTGGGTCTATTTTCCAGGTGTAAAAAGACAAAGAATATGAACTTTAATCCAGCCTGTTAAGAAAACTGTGCAATGGGAAAAAGTGCTTCTCAAGGAGGCTTTTTGTTCAAAGCCAAAACATTTAACAAAAGTATTAGTTTTAAAATCTAAGCCATGAGGGCATTTTCTAAAATATAGTATCACCTTGCTTTTTCATGCTGATATATTTTCTTTAGGAAGCTACTATTAAAATATGAACATTAGTCAAAACAAAACAAAACAAAAACAAAAGAAACTCCAAAAACTCCACAACTCCAGCTTCAGATTAACCTTCTTTCTTAATAAGGAAAACAAAAATTTGCTTAAAGGTGGGAAGGCTTTCATTTTATACACTACTGATTGCTACAAGATGAGAGACACGATGGCATGGGAAATGCATTGTTCCGTTTGATTTTTATGGGCAAAAAATGTTACTTTGCCAGAAACGAAGGCAAGACAATAGTCAACAAAACCTTCAAACTACTTATGTAAAACAGAATCATATTAGAAAATGTCAGCTACCAAATCACAATGTCCATTATTCCCTGCTGATCCTTTCTCAGCATGAAGCTGTGGCTTTTACTGTTTATAATTAGGGGAGAAGATATAAGAAAAGGACCACATCTCCCTTTGTAATTGCCATATATTTGTAGCAACGCTTTAAGGACAACTTTCTGTAAAGTCCCTAAGCCTATGATAATTATTGCAAAATAATATATAGATGTGCATCGAGGTGAGGCATGGGAAGTTTTAAGTTGGTGGTTAATCACAGATATGTGAATACCCACCCTGGACTTACAGCTACATAACACAACAGTAGATAATGGGACACTGTTGGCAAAGGGGGCACAGGCCCTTTAGAAGCCTGCTACTGGGCACATCAGGAGGAATGCTGTGGCAACCTGAGTACAAGGACACAGGCCTGGGTTCTGGTTCCAGCTCAGCCATTGGTTGGCTAATTCCCATCAGACAATGTTTCCTCATCTGTGAAATGACAGCCATACCTGTCCTGACTATCTCACAAGGTGAGGATCAAACTGGATTATATGAATAAACACTTTGACAGCCATAAAGTCTTACTCAAACATTCCACTATTTGTTAAAAGGCTTAGGACTATCTATTAACCAGAATGCCAATAAGGGCAAATTAGCACACAGCATCTGAATACAAAGGGTGGAACAAAAGTCACTTGAAGATCAAACCTGTGTTCTGCACAGGTCTGCACTTAAAGCATATATTGTATGTCTCAAGTGTCTTCATCATCACAAAGTTTATAGCCCTACAGTGACACCTTTATCTCATCCAATGTAAGTGCCAAGGGAGTCAAGAGTAAAATCAGAAAGAATAAGTTATGAAGCAGATTTCAGAGAAAAATATCATCACAATTAGCAGTGAGGAAGTTGGTCTCTGAGGCACTGGGACAGAACAGAGGTGAACATGATCATGTACGTGTGGGGGTGGAAACAGGTATCTCTTCCTGGATCACAGTCCATGTAGGTATACACCGCGCTCTATGATACAGTTCTCTGCATGTTACCATGGAGATTTTGAGACGTTTCACTATTTGGTGGTTACATAAGACTACTGCCTGACATTCTCAGGTCACTATAACAAAACCAAGGTCAATTTCTGTTAAAGGTCCTTTCTAGATGCATCCTTGTCCAGGAAACTACTCTACTAGCACACAATGTGAGTATCTGCTGTATTTCTTCCAGAAAAAAACAAAAAAGCAAAATGTCTTCTTTTCTTTTTCCTAGTGGTTGTTTCTCAGGTCAGTCACTATAGGCAATGATGAACAACTATCACCCACAGTGACTGCTTAACATGTATGTTTTCTGCATAGTGGTTTATACACATTCACATACTATTTTCATTTAAGCTTCACAACAAACCTGTGAGATAGGTGAGGAAGGCACACATCCAAAAAATGTTACACAACAGTGGGATCTGATCGGGTTCATAATATTGAGCCAGAAATGTCAAATGTGATTGAGAAATCTGCATAATTTGTTTAGGTGATAGTAACAGATGCCTTAAGTGATCAAAACACAAATCTGACAGAATAGATTTTCAGTGTGTAACTGGGAAGCAGAATGTGGGTACAGTGCATATGAAAACAAATGTCTCTGCAGCATTCCCAAGGCCCTCTGCATACACATCTATTATTGTCATTTGCACACTGAATTGAAACTGTCTGTTTATAAGTTTCTCTCTCCTGAAGACAGACAGCTCCTCCAAAGTAAATGCAACTCATTCATTGACTCACATTCCCTAATGGATTCATTCAATAGACAGTTACTAATCACACACCATACGTGAGTTGCTATCATATTTATGACTCCAGTGTCTGGCACTCTACCTGACACATGGTAGGTGATGAATGAAGACTCCTGTGAACAATACAGGGTGGGAAATATATCACACGTGATTAAGATTACAGATAGGGACTGGTAAAGATTCACCTATTTAGAGAATCAGTGCAAATACTGGTCACAGACAACTTGTGGGAAAGAGAGTCAAGACTTTATCAAATAGTTATTTCATTTAAAGAGGTAATAATAAAATAAAAATGTTATGAAAGGCTGATTTAGAAACATCACCGTGAATGGCCAGAAGAAACACATATGTGTCAGAGCTGCAGATAATATGTCTGGCCTGGGAAAGAGCCTTCAAATAGCAGGAGGAGAAGAAACTTTTTTGAAAGTTGAGAAGGAACCAAAGAAAGCCACAATCTGCTTAAGTTAAAATGTAAAGTGTTATGTTGAACCATAGGCAGTTGCCACTATTCCATTGCTTTTGACTTACAAAATGACAATTACATACAGTTGAACTTAATAGAAACCAAGAGGGCCAAAACAGTGAAGAGAGACTATTTGGAGCTCAAACAACCAAACACCTTAAACTACTTCTAAACCTCTAATTTGACCTGTATTTACTAAAAACCAATAGCACATTCTGAACAATGATCCAGGTAATTCCAAAATTGCCAGTTGGGCCTTTGTGAAGGTGATTTTCTCCAGAAACAGGAGTGGAGCAGCACAGACAGGGCTCCCAAAAAGCTGACCCTGCCGCCGACCAGCGCTGAGGCACTGCCTGGCCTTCACAAGTCCTTGGCAGATGGACCCTCCACAAAGGACCCACCACAGAAGCAAAAGGCTTTCTTCACAAGAATGCATGAGTGTGATAATTTAACAATCCCATTTACAAGTAGTCACATCATGATTCATCAGACTTCAAGGATCACAGTTGTCTGGATACTAATACCACAAATTTTAAAAGGCTGGACAAAGAGTAACATTCAGATGAAAACCATAAAACCTAGCAAAACAACTCCAAATTCCACAACTATTTTTTTAGATTATAAAAATGATACAGAGGATGATTCTGGCAAGATGGCAGAGTACAGAGCACGAGTAGTCTGTGTTCTCCCCTGGACAACAATTGCACTGGCAGAATCTGTCCAGTACCACTATTTTAGAACTATGGAGGCTACTTAAGGCTTGCAATTTCCAGAAGAAGGCTTGGACAGGAAACTGAAGTTGTTTTCAGTTAATTTCAGCTGTTGGCATAATAGAGCTACCTATCCCACACCCCAACTCCATGGCAGGCAGCAGGGCACATGTTCCTGGAGTAGCTTGGCATACAGTTTGCAGGAACCAGGGTAGGCAAAAAGGACACTGCCCTCCAAAAATCAGACATCTGTTCTTATTACTGCTTGCTGCTTCTGATCACAGAGGTAAAGACAAAGAGGCCAGTGGCCACTGTTGCCAAACCTTCCCCTGCTGTTGCAAGCCTCCACCAACCACCTAAAGTGGCTTCCATGAGATTTAAAAAGTCAATATTTGTTTGTTCCCTAATTTTTCTTTTTCTTCTTTTGGGAACCAGACATTGAAGACTAGAACATTCAAAAGCAACTGCATATATGAAGAAAATTAGGAAGTGACTGTGCATGCCCAGCAAAAGGCAGAGGCTCAGAAAAGACCCGAGAATATCTTAAGTATACACTGTAGGCTGATCCATGGCACAGTAACAGCTTACAAAAAGCAGCAAAACAAACATAAAATAGCAAACTTTGGATAAGGGGGAAATCTGATTTCCAGATTACCTAATTAGATTCAAATGTGCACTTTTCAACAACAACAAAAAATCACAAGGCATACAAAGAAATAAGAAAGTATCACTCATAAAAAAAAAATAAAATAAAACAACAGTAACTGTCCCTGAAAAAGACCTGATGGCAGATATACTCGGCAAAGACTTTAAAACAATTGTCTTGAAGATGCTCAAAGAAATAAAGGCAGATGTGGAGAAAGCCAAGAAAACAATGTTTGAACAAATTGGAAATACCAAATAAAGATAGAAAACCTAAAAAGAAACCAAAAAGAAATTCTGTAGCAGAAAAGCAAAATTGAAGTGATAAATTTACTTGAGGGATTAAAAAACAATTTTAATGAGGTAAAAGACAGAATCAGTGAATGTGAACATAGGGCAAAAATAAAACATTCTCAGGAATAGAAAGAAAAAAGACTGAAGAAAAGTGAACAGAGCACAAGGGACTCATAGGACACAATAAAGGGAACAAACATATGCATTATGGAAGTCCTAGAAAAAGGAGAGAGAGAGAAAGAAGAACAGAGAGAATACTGGAAGAAATGGCTAAACACTTCCTAAATTTGAGGAAAGATGTGAATACAGACATCTAAGAAGCTTAACAAACTCAAAGTAGGAAGAATTGTAAGATATCCGCATTGAGACACATTGTAATTAAACTTCCCAAAGCCAGATACAAACAGAAAATCCTGAAAGCAGTGAAACAGAATGCCCTTATACAATGGGTCCTCAATAAAATCGTCAGCAAATTTCTTACCAGAAACTTTCAAAAAAAAAAAAAATCTGTAATCAAGAATCCTACAGCTAGGAAAATGGGCCTTCAAATGTGAAAGCGGAATTAACACTTCCCAAATAGACAAAAGCTGAGGGAGTTTGTTACATAGACTTGCTCTGCAAAAAATGCTAAAAGGAATCCTGATTGAAATGAAAAGACACTGAATAGTAACTTGAAGCTGTATGAAGAAATATAAATTTTAGTAAAGGTAAATACATAAGCAATCGTAAAAGCTGGTATTAACTCCACCTTTTTTCTATGTGATTTAAAATGCGAATACTTTTTTTTTAAAAAAAAGCAATTATTAGTCTAAAAGCTAGTATCATTATAACTATGGTTTGTAACCCCACATTTTGCTTTCTATGTCATTTAAAAGGCTAATATAGTTTTTAAAATTATTGATGCTTTTAGATATACCATGTACGTGATTTTATGTCATCAACAACTGAAAACAGTGGAATGAAAATATAAAGGAACAGCATTTTGTATAATATTGAAGTTCAGCTGGTATAAATCCAAATCAGAATATATAACTCTAAGATAGTAAACGTCATCTGCATAGAAACTACAAGAAAAACAGATGTAGAATATAAAAAAAAATGAAAAATATTCAAACATTTCACTACACAAAATCAACTAAACACAAAACAAGGCTAATGCAGGAAATGGAGGTCCAAAAAAGCTATAAGACATATAGGAAAAAACAAACAAAAAACAGCAAAATGACAGAAGCAGGTCCCCCTTTATCAGTCAGCCTTAAAAAGGAAGGAAAGTCTGACATAGGCTTCAGTACAAATGAATTTTGAGGACATTACGCTAAGTGAAAGAGGTAGCCAAGGGCTCAAGGAAGAAGGGAATGAGGAGTTATTGTTTTCTTTTTTTTTTTTTTTTTTAAATGAGAGAAAGAAAGAAGAAGAAAGAAAAAAGGGGGAGAGAGAACAGAATTCTTGCTCTATTGCCCAGGCTGGAATACAATCTAGGAATAGGTACTAAAAACCTCTTTTATGCCGATAATTGTACTTAACAACAGAGACAGGAAGGAATA